>MKEJ01032826.1:0-12388 GCA_001753735.1 Embelia ribes
ATGCGCAGGTTGGACGAGATGAGATAACGATTTAATAATTTCCTGTTATAATATTGGAATAGTATGATTTACTTTCATACTTTGATAGTTTTATATGCATATTTATCATTATTTCAATAGCTTGGAAATTATTCTGACCGTACCTACTTGGTTGGTTTTTCTATTATCTTTTGCATGAAAATATCAAGCAGAATTGGGAACTGGGAATCAGGGAGTTTGAGATAGGAGAGGTCAAAGTTCACTTGAGAATGCATCGTTGATTTCAGACATTTTGGTATTTTATTCAAATTATTTATCATTTCTAGTATTGTGTATTGTACGACCATAAAACATGCTAATAAGGCCTATTTTAGGCTTTGTGTTGTATTCGAAGATGTGTACCATGTATCAAACAATTCGTTTAGTTGAATTATTCAGGTTATTTTGTATAGTGACGTACTCGGGATTGCTATATAACCTTGGGCGCTACACAAAATTTTCATTGGCATGTCTATGTTTATTTCTACCTTTAGGATGCATGGTAAGATTGGGTAAAATGATTATTAGATTCAGACAATACAAGACATTATATAAAATAATAGAACCTACAAAAGAGGTATTTTTATGTAAATTGAAACAACCATTTTCTATTTGAAAAGAATATCCATATAATCGAGTTTGGACAAGAAGATTAAATTACGAGAAATAGAAGGAATATAAAATTTGTGAAACAAATATAAATGATATCCCGAACCTAGAAATAAACGATAGGTTCCAACAGCCTCAACAAGAACGTTCTCTCAATTTCTCTCGAGTTGTGATGAGATCCAATCAAGTGTTGGACGATTGTTGTTTATGAAAATGCATTCGAATTTGATTTATTTTTGTAAGTTTTAGTTTTTGCCCCTTGAACATTGTTTTGATGAGTTCTTTTCTTTGTTGGCGGAATTCTGAATGCATCAACTGCCATACAACCAATTCATAAGTAAGTATTAGCCAAAAAAGAAAAAATAAAAGAAAAATATCCCACTTATTACAAATGAATTAGCTTTTCAAAAACTTACACAAGAAATAAAAGAAATATTTAGTGATGCAGATATAAGCAGCAAGAATTATATCCATGAAAGAAAATTACTATGTCTCTTATAAAAATAATATTGATTTTTAAAATTCAATATATATGCACTTGTGCACATGAAAGCAAATTGAGAACAAATTTAACACCAATAAACCAAAAGACAACGTCACAAGCATTTAAAATGTTAGTGTAGTTTGTATCTACTATGGTAAAACTTTTCTATTCATACACATTGTACCTACTACCGTGTATGAACAAGTGTATTTTATCTAAGCATGCTAATGTAATAAAAAAGTGATAATAACAGTTGATAGAAATTATATTCTTTATATATGTAAAACTAACTTCAATAACAATATTAATGAAGTACAAGAGATGCATATTGAGAGGATAATAGCAAGTTTGCCGCAAGTGTTAGTGTGTGTGTATGTATATATATCCCACTTATTAACATGAATTATCTTTATAATTGACACTAATTAAAATGAATTAGCTTTTCACAAACTTACACAAGAACCAAAAGAAATATCTGGTAATGGTAGAAATATACAGCAAAAATGATATCCATGAAAGAAAATTACTATTTCTCTCATAAAATGCAATTGATTTTTAAATTTCAATATAGATTCACTTATACGAACTCCACCTATGTATTTATCGTAATCACACAGCCATTCCCGAAGTTAGATAAAAAACAGGGTGGTGGGAGGTTATGATAACCAACCAACAAACTAGTCTCATCTCATGGGTGTGATCATCCCAATAATTAATCGGATCTCATCAGAATTCTGAAGTTATACGTGATTGAGCGAGAATAGTACTAGGATGGATAACCTCCTGGAAAGTACTCGTGTTGCAACCCGGGAATATCATACTTTGGTGAGAATTGTTGGATATCCCTTTTACGTGGAGGATGACGTTCTCTAGTAGTTAAGGGGGCTCAGATGTGTATTAAAAGATCTTGGATTTATTTTGTATTAAATAAATGGAATTTGGGATTGAATATGGCTGAAAATGGGTCCAGTATGGAGTTTTGTCCATGTTGCTTTTTTTTTTTTATAATTTTAAAAAATTCATTAAATATTCTAAATTTTTTCTAGAAAGTTGACTTTACGGCTGCTCATGCGCTGTTTTTGTTGAAGAAAAAGTCGTCTGCCTGTCTGCCAAAAGAAAAAACAAGATAATTGGGTGCTAATAAATTGCAATTTTGAGTGATAAATTCAATTATTATTAACAGGGATTTGTGAGAAATTAAAGTATAAATTAAGAAAGGGATCAAATTTGGTAGTGGATCAACATCTGTTGTAATAAATAAAGACACAATCTGTTGTATAAAATGCTAAAAAAATAACAAATTGGTTTCTAGTTAAGGGGTATTGTGGCAAATTTTATGAGTCATTTATGCCAGCTAAGATGACTTTCACATTTACCTCAAAAAACATTTGATGTAAAATGCATTGAATACATAAACTGCATGGGATATAGCACAATTTCAAAAACCTTTTAAAAAGGGAAATCCGATATTGGTACCATTATTTATTATTACACATGCAAAAATAACTACCAAATGTTATAAATTTAATATCTTTGTTTAGAATACCAAATTTTCCAAAAATAACTCTGATTAGTAAATTTTGATAGATAAACAGAATAAATTGTTAGACAAATAAAATCATAACAATGACAGAGTAAGTTTTACAACATGAGCAGCACGTTTATAACATAGAGTAGTAACTTATGGTATTAATACCGAAGCTAAAATTTTTATAAGAACATGAAGTATGTTTTACAAGGATAAATAATAAATATTTAATAATTGTTGATAATCATAAAATTTTTGCTTTTAATTCATTCTCGTTGAGTTGAGTAAAGAATTGTGACTCTCGTCCCGCGAGCGTAGCTCAATTGGTGCTCGGGCAGCAGATTACTCCCAAGGATGCAGGTTCGAGCCCTGCCAGCCGCAGTGTGATATTTTTATTCCTCTTGCGAGGGTGGGTCCTTGTGGGCACCAGACATTGGATCTCCTGCCTAGGATGCTGCTGGATCATCGCGACTTACCTCCTGCACAAACCCTAAGGGAACGGGGTATGGGACCCCAAAGCGAGAAATTTCGCCTTTTTACTCCCAAGAATTGCGACTTTCGATCAACAGTCACACTTAAGGTCTATTAATCAAAATCAACAATTTAGGTCAAGCTGTGAAAACGTGACATTTAAGTTTTCAAAGAGTAAAAACTAAGCCAATTTTTATTGGTGGCACTTGAAGATATTCTAGGGAGGGAAAAGGAAATGGGCCGTACAAGATTGAAATAATTCGTTCCTTTGACTTGTCCATTAATTTCACCTTCCCGGAAGTGTGGTATCTTGCTATACAAAAAAAAGTAATATAATTAAAGTGTCGGATACTCCAAACCACAACCTTCCCACATGGTTGACATAGATTGTTTTTCTTTCCTAGTACCCAACATGCACAAGGCTAATAAAAAATATTTGGTATGGTGACTTGTGTAATACCAAATATGTACATGTGACAACTATGTAATTATGAAATCGTTATTTGCCAATTAAATATAAGCAAATAATTTTTACGGGATTTAGGAGTGGTTGGATGTATCATGATTTAAGTGTCTAATCCATTGTTTGGATATAAATCCTTTCCTTGCCTGTATATGGGTTTTTGGTATTTAGGGGTGTTCAAGGGTTCGACTGATTTTTTTTTTCTTTAAATAAAAAACCAAACCACCAAATGATGGTCGGATTGGTTCAGTTAAGGCAATGATCAAATTTAATTTGAATCAACCCGTACTATAAGGAAATGATATTCAGATTCAATTGCTTCAATTTCGTCTAATTGTTTACAAAATCGATAGATGCTGATGGTGATCTTAACCAAATTTGAGCACAAATGAGAGCCTCCATCGTTGGAGGACTTAAAGAACTATGAAAAGGATTAAGAACTCAACCTCCAATACTAAGAGCAGATTTCGGAGCAAAAAAAAAAAAAATTTAGTTACTACACCCATGCTCATAGCCTTTACAAGCCAATACTATTAGTAGTCAGTTCTTGAAATATCTGATGTATAATTGTTTTACAATTTGTTACAACACAATTTGCAACAAAGTTTAATTCAGTTCATTTTATCTTGGTTGTACTACAATAGTCAATGAATAAGAAATAAATAAATACATGAATTTTTTTATATGATTCGGCCAATACCACGCCCATACAGTAAACAATTCACTAAATCAAATATAATATATTACATCCACTAAATCTTACACAACCAAAGACTTTCTCTCACAATTGTAGCTATAGTGATGAATCTACTTAGTGAACAATTTATCGAGCGCCACAATTACAAGTTATACAATAATGATCTCAATAGATAGACATAATAATCAGACTTACAGAATAAGTCTATTATAGAAACTATTACAAAACTTCTTGGAACATATACCACCACTGTGTTTCAGTAATATTTTTGAGATAAGAAAAATACAAATGCAAGACCATGATTCTCCATATATATACACATGACAGATCTTATAGAATTAATGCACGAGTATCACTAGAATTAATAGAGAATAATATTTTGATCATACTTACTATGATTATATACTAGACTTACTATAGCTAGAAAGCACACAATAATATGCTTCCAAACCCTTAACCAAAATCCAGCAAGTATTACTAAAATTAAGAAGATCATAACCTCAAAATATTCAACACAATATTTCATCAAATCATTATCCAAAAAATGTCAATATATTTTTGAACCTAACTATCTCCCCGCCTTTGGCATTTTTTGGCAAAACCAATCCAAGATTAGAAAAGTAACACCAAACTAGATAAAGTGCCAGAAACAAACAAAACCAAACGCTATCAAAGGCAACACCAAAACCAAAACTGGTAACTGTCTCTCTTTTTTTGACAAAAAAGAGGCCAAAGAAAAACAATTTACTAAATAAAGAGTAGCCTCAAACCAGAAATAAGAACTAAAAAGATGCAGAATCAGACATAACAATAATGCTAGTGGAAGACTAAGGGGCCTTGTAAGTGTTGAGCAAAACTTGAAGCTATTGTTTCATTTGTGAAAGCTTGAGCTCTTCCCTCTCTATGTTTGTCAATTCACCTTCTAGATAAGCAATAACCTAGGCATTCACATGCCCAACTGCTGTTGTAGAAGTAGTTGGAACAGGATGTAACCCTTCCCCAATAAACTCAGCTCATAGAACCGTTGTACTTTGGAATTGACTGCTATCATCTTGGATATAAGCTCCATCCCCCTAAGGATCTGACCTCACTTATGCACCACTAGACCTAGATTCCTTACCCTTTATATCATCTATATGCTTGCTAGACTTCAATTTCTTTGAAACTTATAGGGGCTTTCTAGCCTTTTCAACCATCTAATTTAGTTTTTTAATTGAATGTTGACCCATAAATAGCTCATAAAAAAGGGAAGGAAAGTGTAAAATAGGATAGGAGGATTCAACCTTTGAGCTTTTAACTACATGATTAAAAACCATTTGCTCAAAGTAAAAATTGATTTTTGTACCTACAATGAACAATAGCTTAGTAATTATTTTACTAACAGTGATAGTATGCAAACTAGGCGACCAGTTGGTGAGGTCAATCTTATGTAAGACTGAATATTTCAGACTCAGTTCAGAGGCAGGAAAAGCCCTTTCACTTGGCCACTGTATCCTTAGTCTAGCCGTTAGTTCTTTGATAATAACATCAAAATCAATCTCAATACTATTCTCAATGCCATCACAACCATAAAACTTGTTAATTAGAGATGGAGAAAAATCAAACCAGAAATCCCTTACAAACACACTAAAATAGTTTTCTGAATCAACATCATTGATACCATCCAACAAGTTTGTATAAAACTCACAAACAATGCCCCTAACAAAGGGCTTGGTTTTGGAAATAGTCCCAAGGTGTTTCTGTTCTTTTAGAAACTATATGATTCCCAACTTTTTGTGAACTTCCACATCCAATAGTGCTTAGGGTATAATTTTATCAAAACAACAATTTTATAAACAGATTTATTAAATTCAGTTCCAAAGGGAGAAGGAATTGTATCCGATCCAATAGCTTGTTTTCTCTTGTCTTTTTGAACTGGTTTAGCAACAGTTTTCTTAGTAGCAAACCCTTCTGTAGTACTAATTCTAGTTTCCTTAGCCTTGGAAGCAGAGGGACTCCCCTCATGCTGTGTTCTGACAGATTTTCTAAAACAAGCAAGTCTATCACCTTTCATTCTTTTCTTCTTTCCAACCTCATTTGTTGAACCTTTTGTCAAGTTGAAAAAAGATTGAGGGCTAAATCCTTGAACAATTCTTCTGGAACTCCTTTTAATAAATACTGTAATAGGCCTTTTAACAGGTTTGGAAATAGGTTTAGCAACACATTCCTCAATAATTTCAATATCATCATAGAAACTTTTTGAGGCCTCTTCCTCCTCTAAATTCTTAGTTTTCTCATCAGAACTATTAGACTCATTATCATCTTCTTTTTCATCATCATTAACAGTTGCCTCAAAGTCAAAAGAAGAATTACTATCCACAGATTTTTTACCCTCAACATGTGGGGAGGATATTTAAATATTCCATTTGAGAAAAAGTACAAGGTGGCAAACCAGTAGGATAATCATACCGAGAACCCTTTCATGAACTAGATTCCCCCCTAACTCAGTACTTTGCTCAGGCTGCACATTCCCAACTAATTCATCAATATCCCTTAAGGTTTTATTTAAAAATGGAGAACAAATAGGGATTATACCTGATTGAGGCTTGATTTGATCATCATTCATCTCCCCCCGTTCAACACCTAATGGGTCTATAACATTCTAAGCAATCAAAGGAATATATGACCCAATTGCCTAGTGATCAGAGGACGAACGAGTACCAACCATTGCCTTGCGTCTTCTGTATATTACAACACCTATAGTTTTTCTCTCTTACTTTGAATCAACCGTTAATCACTAAAGATGTATAGAGATTATGGTTTACGAGTCTGTAAATGCGCACGAAGAGATAAGAGCAGAAAAAATACGAAACATATATGTATATATATTATTTTTATTTATATAGACACAAGATTACATAATTAGAACACTTTAAATTATAATATAGACTCCCAAGTCTGTTCTTAAATGTTCAAATCTCTGTAAATCCAATGTCTTTATGAATATATCTGCTTGTTGAAACTCTGTTGCAACATATTCCAAAACAACTGACTTCCTCTCCACCAATATCTAATAAAATAATGCCTTATATCAACATACTTGGTTCTATTGTGCTGAACTAGATTCTTTGATATATTAATGGTACTCATCTTATCACAATACATAATTAAGATCTCATTGGCTATTCCATAATCTTCCAAAATCTGTTTCATCCATAGTAGTTAAGTGTAATAATTACCAACTGTTATATACTCTGCTTCAGCTATTGAAAATGAAATAGAGTTCTGTTTTTTACTAAACCATGAGATGAAATTATTACTTAGATAAAAACAACCACTAGTTGTGCTTTTTCTATTATCTGCATTGTCAGCCCAATCAGCATCATTGAACCCAACTAGATTAGCATTTGTATCCTTAGAATATCAAATCCCATATTCTGTAGTTCTACTGACATATCTAATTATTCTTTCTACTGCTGGTAGATATGACTGTTTTGGATCAGTTTGATTTTTAGGATAAACTCCCACACCATAATAGATGTCAGGTTTGCTAGCAATGATGTACAACAGACTTCCAATCATGCTTCTATAAAGCTTCTCATCCATACTTTCTCTTTCTTCATATTTACTTAGTTTCACATTTGAACCCATTGGTGTCCTCATGTGCTTTGCTATCTTAAGTCAAAGTTTTTTCATAAGATTCTTAGTGTATTTACTCTGTATGATTAGCATGCTATCTTTCATCTGCTTCACTTGCAAGCCTTAGAAATAGTTTAGATCCCCAATCATACTCATTTTAAAATCACTCTTCAGTTAGTCAACAAGCTCTTATATTTTAGCCAATGAAGTAGATCCAAATATAATGTCATCCATATAAATCTGTGCTATAGTAATTTCAGACTTAAGGTTCTTAATAATAGTATTTTATCAACTCTTCCTTTGGTATATCTATTCTTCAATAAGAAATTGATCAAATTTTCATATTTGGCTTTAAGAGCATGTTTTAAACCATACAATGTCTTCTTCAACCTGTAAGCATGCTTGTGGTACCATGGATCTTCAAATTCTCTTGGTTGCTCAATAAATACCTCTTCATTTAGAATGCCATTAAGAAATGCACTCTTAACATCCATCTGAAATAGCTTGAACTTTAATAAGCAAGCAATTGCAAATAATAGCCTAATTGACTCTAATCTTGCTATTGGAGCAAAGGTTTCATTAAATTCAATTCATTCAATCTGTGTGTACCTTTGAGCTACCAACCTAGATTTGTTCATTATCTAGTTCATAATATTTATTTTTAAACACGAACTAAGTTCCAATTACATTTAAACCTTTAGGTCTAGGTACTAGCTCCTACATACCATTGAGTTCAAATTGTTTCAGTTCTTCTTGCATAACATTCACCCACATTTCATCTTTAAGAGCTTTTTTTACATTCTTAGGTTTAATTGGTGAAGTGTAATAGACATGTCTGACCATATCTTGGTAGTTGATTCTAGACTTATCTCTGGTCCTTCTTTATTCAATATTCCCAATTATTTTAATAACGGGATGATTTCTTCTTACTCTGAAAGATAGTTTTCTTGTGATTTGATTAGTAACATTTCGAAACCCTTCTGCGCTTTCTGAATCTGTTTCCAGGAATGTTTTAACAGGTGTTGCAACAATATCTACAACATTGTCTGTAACATTTTTTCCTTAACTATCTTTTATGAATGCCTAAGCTTCTGTATCTTCATTTATCCTAATCAATCTTTCATCATTTGGTTTTCCCATAATTTTGAAGTCATCCACAATTACATTAATTGTTTCCATAATTATTTTGGTTTTTTTGTTGTACAACTCTGTATGTTCTATAGTTCAAAGAATACCCAAGATAAATTATTTCATCACTTTTGGCCTCAAACTTTTCACGTTTATCTTTGTCATTAAGCACATAACACACTATCCAAATGTATGAAAATAGCTAATTCAAGGTTTCTTTCCTTTCTAGATTTCGTAGGTTGTCTTGTTATTCTAGGTCTCATATACACCTTGTTTACAATGTAACAAACTGTATTAATAGTTTCAACCCAGAATTTATTGTGTTAGTTTCTTTGAATTTAGCATAACACGAGCCATTTTCTGGAGGGTTTTGTTCTTTCTTTCAACAATACCATTTTGCTATGGGGTATTGGATACAGAGAATTCATGAACAATACCATACTTATCAGAATATTCTACAAACAGAGAATTTTCAAACTCTCTCCTATGGTCACTTCTGATTCTAATGATTTTCCCAATATTGCAATTATTTTCCCTTGTTACCCTGATACACAGATTTTTAAATACTCTAAATGTGTTTGATTTTTCTCTAATAAAGTTTGACCAAGTGAATCTCAAATAGTCATCCATACACACAAGCATGCATCTTTTTTCAGCAATACTTTCTAATTGCATAGGCTCCATCAAATCTTTATGAAGAAGTTTCAGCACTCATGTTGTAATGATTGTTATAACACTTTATGAGACATCTTAACCTATTTGCTAATTTGGCATGGCCCACACACTCCATTTAGGTTATGTCCAAACCTAACAGCTTCAATCTTAGATATTTTAACTAGATTTTTAAATTTTAGATGGCCTAGTTTTTTACTCCAGATTTCAATTTCTTCTAAACTGTTCTTCTGATATGTGAGAGAATTTATCAACCTATAGCAGTTATCAGATGACCTTATTCCATCTATAACATACTTCTCTAAAATATCAAAAACTTCACACTTGTTCTTGGTAAAGCTTACGTATAGATTCTTATCACATAGTTGACTTATGCTAATTAAATTTGTCTTGAGCCCTTCAATATATAATACATCCTTTAGGTTATGAACTAATTCAACCTTAAGAGTCCCATTACCAGCAACTCTTCCTCTAGTACCATCCCCAAATGTAACATGCCCTTCTTAATACTTTGAAACTCTTTTAGAAAACTTTGTTGCCAGTCGTATGTTTGGAACCTCCACTATCAAAATACCATGCATTAACAGAACTTGATTTCAAAGTGTATATGCAACATAACTTTTGAAGCTTGGTTTTCTAACCCACTTTATTTAATTGATTCAACATTTTCAAAATTTGGGTTTATCAAGTTATCTTTACTCAAGTTTCTTAGGTATTTGAAATATTTAGGTCTTATTTGTCTAGAGTATCAATAAAAATGACATACAGGTGCAAACCTCCTTCTATATGTTGATGCAGGTTTACCTATAAATCCTCTGTTGTCCTTAGAGGGCCCAATTTCTTTGACAAACATAGTTATTGATGTAGATTTCTCTCTTGTGTATCCAATTCCTGTGTGATCATTCCCAATTCTATCAAGTGATGAGCATGTTCAAGCTTAGTGTACTAGAATTCATTAGCTTGACATTCCTCAAAAGCTGCAATAAATCTCCTTCAACCTCCTTCAATTTTTCTTCTTTCTTCTTTAATTGTATCTCAACCAATTTTATAGTACTGTGCAGTTCCTCATTTTCTTTGAACAACCTTTTATTTTTTTCTTCCAAACTTTCATTCATTTTGCACACACTGATCTACTTATTAAATATTTGCTTGTAAGCGTCATGAATCTTATCTTCAGTTAGTTTATCCTCATTACTACTACTACCTTAATATGAGGATAAAGCTTCCTCTAATATTTTAGAATTACTAATAACGGAAATTGTTGTTGACGATGTTGTAACATTTTCTGGAATACTACTCTTCATTCCACCTTCAAGTTGAGTAGCAGATGCTACATAGTTGCTTGTGTGCTTATTCTCTTCTTCCTAATTTCCTTCCGATTCTACATCACTCCATGTTATATTCAAAGACTTTTTCTTCTTCAAAATATTAGCACACTATCTTGAATGTGACCATACCCATCACATTTTCTACATTGAATATATTTGTTCTTTGTTTTAAAATCCCCATTGTTGAAGTTCCCTTTGCTGTTCTAAAATTTCATCGAACCTTCTGTGTTATCAAAATCATTTATTTTATTGATCTTCTTCAAAATTTTGTTGAAATTCCTTATCAACAGAGCTAGATATTCATCTTATTCACCACTACTTTCCTCTTGATTTCTCAATTCAGCCTGTAGAGCCAGACTTTTTTCTTTCTTATTTTGATTTATTTTCATCTCAAAAGTCCTAAACAATCCTATTAATTCCTCTAACTTTATAGAGTTAACGTCTTTAGCTTCCTCAATTCTAGCAACTTTGTAAGCAAATCTTTTGGGTAAAGATTTTAAGGTTTTTCTTACAAGTTTTGAATCAGAATACTTTCTCCCAATGCAAAAGCTTCATTGGCAATATCATTAAACTGAGAATTGGAACATGATATACTTTCATGTTCTTGCATTCTAAGATCTTCAACCTTGGTTGTGAACATTTGAACCATTGATAGCTTCACAGATGACATTCCTTCATGTGCAATTTCAAGAATACTCTAAGCATCTTTTGATGTCACAGGAAGAGATCAGTTTGAATTAATTTGCATTAGCTCCATTGATATTGCATTAAGAGCTTTAAAGTTATTATATACTAGTTTATGCACTCCAAGATTCTTCTGGTTTCAATGCTTATTTACCTTCATTATGTATACTACTAGGATGGACCCACCCTATCAAAATAGCCCTCCAAGCCTTCTCATCAATAGACTCTATGAAAGCCCTCATTTTAGCCTTCCAATAAGAATAGTTTGTTACATCAAACAGAGGAGGTCTTGATACAGAACCACCATCCTGTAAGAAATCCATATTCCACAATTCAGACATGTCCCAAAATCTCCACAAAACAAGTCTTTTGGCCCATTGTGATACCATTTGATGGGTCTAATGTGCTATTGTTTCACAATTTGTTACAACACGTTTGTAACAATGGTTAATAGAATTCATTTTATCTTGCTTGTAGTAAAACTATGATTCATGAAAAATAAATAAATGAACACAAAAAAAAATTATGTGGTTCGACCAGTACCTACATCTACGGGGCCATGCCCACTCAGTAAATTATTCACTAAGTCAAAGATCATAGATTACATGTAGAATTTAATATAGAATTATATTTGAGATGTATTATTTCATATTTGTAAGTATTTTGCATAACATGATTTTGTTTATGT
>MKEJ01032833.1:0-13475 GCA_001753735.1 Embelia ribes
CAATAAATAGAGATAATATAAAAAACAGATCTTTGGTCAAATTTCGAGGATAGAGCTTGAGTTCACCAAAAGAGTGCACAAAAATTTACCCAATAAAAAATGGCTACTATGACTAGTGGCATTCTGATGATAAAAATATAAGATTTAAAGCTGTTCATATATTCCATTAATGTACTAAAATGTTTCATATTTATCCCCATAAATAGCAAACCGCCCTTGGCCCAAAAAGAAAAGCGTTTTGATGTTGTTCAAAATGGACCAACTAATATGTTTATATACCTCTAATAGCCCAATATCAAGATGTTGTACGATCATATTTATATCAATTTCAATTTTACAAAAGAATAATAAAGAATTTATGTGAGAACTTGATTTAGTTTTTAGGAAAGGAAAATATATATAGTGGGTATTCGTTCAAGAAAAGTTCAAATAGTGTCCCAAATTTTAGTTACAAATTATTTGCGAGATACTCCTTTCCCTTGTCACTAATCATTTACATAGCTCGATTGCTCTCTTTCATTGCGCGTTCTCATCTTCAATTATAGGAGCGGACTTTGGGCTGGATTTAGTCTTTTGCTTCTTTGGACGGGTTGGGTTATCACTTAATTTATAACAAAGACCTAATTCTATGATGACAAAAATAATGAGTATATATATATATATATATATGGTGGTCGCATAAATTTTATTGGGGTTGTGAGGGATAAATTTTATCGGTAACACAATAATTTTAAATATCATAATTCTTGAAAATCGTTAACGTTTGAATAAATACTCATTGTGGCTCGCAAAATTAATATCGTAACTCATAAATAAAAAAATGTATCTGATCTATTGTAAACATCTCTAAATAATCAATTATCAAAAAGAGAAAAAAATTTAAGTCGGATAAAAATTTCCAAACAACTTATCTAATTAACTGAAATCCCAACAAAGTTTGTCAAACTTGCATAGTGTTATTAAACTCAACCGCATTACATAATTAGTTCTAAAGTATATCCTTCTGCAGATATGATGACAAATTAATAAAGGAAAATAATTATATGATAAAGATAATGTGAAATATTGAAATACAACCAAGTAATATGGATAATGTGAAAATATTGAAATACAACTAACGAAAATGTTACTAGGCTAGGTTACTGTTGGACTATTAGCACTACTTAATATAAGCTTAACCCACTTCTTTTTATTATTTTTACTAATATAAGCTTAACCCACTTCTTTTTATTATTTTTATGATATTAGCCCAAATAAGAACTAAAACAAAAATAGTGCATCACAAGATTTCGAACATGCAACCAAGTGACTAAATTTTAGATGAGATTGATTTTCGAGGATGCAACCAGGTGTTCCCATAAACATTTCTATAAGAAAATTAGAGATAAATCATTGAAAAGGCAAAAAAATGTCCCGTGACTCAAAGCATAAATCTTGTAGCTCACAATTTGCCATGTAACCATTTGGATACCTAACGGGTGTTTGTTAGACTAGGCGAGTTTATCCATCCTGTACCGGATGGGTTTGCAGATTCGCGGGTCTGAAAGTCCAGTGGTTTTGGGGATCGCGGATCCATATGTCTGAGATAAAAAATATGGGACTCATACCCGCATCGCACCCCGTATATATGCGATGCAGGTACGGGTGCAAATCTACCCTCAAGGTTAGTGGATTGAACGAACAGATAAATATAATAACCTCATAAAATTGTTGCATTTTATGTTACTATAACTTATTTTCTTATTAATAATTTATATTATTTTATTATAAGTTGTAAAATACATAATTACGCTATTTTAATACATATTGAAGAAAGAAAAAGAATAAATTGATTGTTGAAAAATGTAAGGATTGAGAATTAGTAATTGATTGTTGTAAATAAAGTGAGAAGTGTGGTATTTATATGAAAAAAACTGATTGTATTTACATGCGGGTCTGCGGGATGGGTTTGTGAAACTGGTTGCGGGCCATCTGCTTCTCAGATTCATATTTGTCCAGCATAACTCCGGGTGCGGTGTAGGTACGAATTCATTGTGGGGTTGATACGAATCTACTCGGCGAATCTGCGGATAGATTCACAACAATGCGAGTTTAATGGTCTACAAGGATACCCCAAAAACTATGATAGAAATAGCCGCCGTAAATATTTATTCCTAAAAACGAAGAGGAGTGGCAATTAACCCCTTTGCCAAAACGTAGGTCGGCCCTTGTACTCTATATAATTTCTTTATGAAGAAAAAGATTATTATTATTATTATTATTTTTAAATAATTTCATTTTTACCTCTCCCTTAAAATTAATAACCTTGTCAACGACATGAGTTTCCAAAATAAAAACAATCAACTTTCGGTGCCCCCAAAAGTCAACTTCATCACAGGCTTTCTTACAAAGTCAAATAATTTAGCTGGCATATGCACATATATATAAAAATACAAAAGAAACGAAAACAATCATAGATACCTTTTAACAAAACCAAATGAAAACACAAGAAAAAATTTGTTTACAATAGGTTTCTCAAGCAAGCTCACCAGATAAAATTACCACAACGATCATTCTCAAACCATTTCTATTCAACAACATCATAAGACAGACGTTTCCAACACCAAAAACATCGCGTTGAACAGAAACAAAACACGAATCAAGCAGTGGCGAATTTCAAGTGTAGCCCGGCTTGTACTTGCTTAAGAGCTCTTCGGTCTTAGCATTCCTAAAAGCACAACACCCTAACACATACATACAAATTAGGGCAACAAGGGTTATGATCAATACCACATTTGCCATTCTCCATTCCTTCCTCAAGTTAGCCAATAAACCGGCCTTGCATGAGCTGCACGCGTAGCATAGCTGCGTCTGGTCGTTGTTCCATTGTAGACAGTCAATGTCAGCAGCGTTGTTTATGGGGCTGATCCAGTACGTCGGGTTCACGAACGTGTACCCGCACTCAGTTGGTGGTTTGCAGCATCCAGACTGTGGAAAATAAAAATAAAAAGATTGTTTCTCCTCTGTAACTATTGTTTGATAGAGTATATAGGATATATACGTACGGGTGGCAAATGAATATTACATGGTTCCTCATAATCCTACCCGGGCGTGTTCTACTTCTAATAGGTCATGAACCAGATCAAAATATTTCTAGATGTAAATTGAATTTATGATAACATAAGATTAACTTCTTTTTCTTTTCTTTTTTTTTTAAACTTGAGCTTTTCAATTTAAAGTAATTCCAAGCTCCGGATGTAAGTTTCTTTTAGACAATCCAATGAATATATAAATATGAAAAATGTAAACAAGGCTCCTTTCTCAGCGCTTTGAAGCTCTGGGAAAGATGTCCGATAGAAGCTGGAAATTGTTGCTTGAGCTGAAAAATGCTTCTATCGAGATCCTTATTACCAATTGTTTACCAAGGTCTGAAAACGTTCTCGTCTATTCTTGGTTTGTCGTTACCAAATGCTGAGAATGTCTGTTTCAACCATTTCCCTTTTCCGTAGCGATTCAAAACATCATAAATATTAAATAATAACCAATCACTCAGTACTAGAAGACTCACTAATAGGAAGGATAAAAACACATTATATAACTAACAACAACCACAGTACGTAGAAATAGCAAGCTCTTCATTTTTTTATGGGTAACAATAACAAGAGATAATAGAATTAGCAAGCCCGTCGATTTGGCTAGAATAATTAGTTTGGATTTAAACTTTAATACCATCACAACTTGTATAAAAAGGGGAAGCAATAATTCTTATTGATGCATTAAATTTAGAATAAAAAAGTATCCTTATACAGATAAGACTGGAGTAATGAATAATAAATGACATGATAAGAAAATTAATGATACGGTGGTCATATCAATCATATGAAATATATTATTTGATAATATTTTGGAACAATGCCCAATCTTTAACAGTAAATAGTTTCCCCTTGTCCTGGAAATGCTGCGTATCCTTGAATCCTTGGAATCAATGTTTAAAAACCCGCCGGGCCACGAGTCACCGGTTTAGCCATTGTGTCAACCCGCATTGACCCGTAATTTTGATTATCGTCAAAATAAATATATATTGTATATGTTGTATCTGTTTCTTCCCAATAAGTAGGATGAAATATGCAACAAATGTATGTTAGTTTGCCAGGCTCTAATTTACAATAGTGTAATGCTAATTTCAAATAAATAAATATTTTTAAACTTAAATTTTTTGCGGTAGCCATAAATTTAATACTAGCTACCAATTTTAAAATCAGTGGTTAAGATTTGATGGGTAGAACTCTCCATCCCCTCATTTCCATATTCATTAGTAATAACAAAGAAAACTACATGAAGTATAATAACCAATCACTAGAAACAATACACTCTCTTACAATGGAAAGTCCTTGATAGGAATGAGAATGTCAAAAAAATTATATTAATGATTCGATGTGGTATATATATTTTTTTCTATTTAAATTATTCTAATTTGTTAGAATTTTAAAGACTATCATGACGATAGTGGGAAGTCCTCGATATAGGAAATATTATATTTTCATGACAAATTATTAAAATTTGAAGATAAATTACTACTGATATTTTTTTTAATCTAAATATAGTTCCAATAAATTCTTTTTAACTTTCAGTAATTTATCTTTAAAACGTAGTGATTTCGTAAAAAAAAATTTATTTACATATTCTTATATAAAAATTCTTATGTTGGGCTTGTTTGACGGTTTCCAAGTAAAAAATAAAAAATATATTATTTATTTGTATCAGTAAAGTAAAATATTTTTTACTTAAAATTACAAAAATTATACTCCTACAGAAATAAAAATTTTGTTATTTTTTCCAAAAAAAATATATTTTTCCTATATTTTACTCTATTACTAATAATTTTTTACAATTTTCAATAAAAAAAAGATATATTTTTTTAAATTTCTATCAAACAAACATATAATATTGAAAAGTATACTTTTTCATTTCTAATTAAAAAAATATATTTACGTGCTTTTAAAGCCAGCCAAACAAGTCCACCGTCTCATGACAGTACATCTTCCCATGCTTGCAAGTTGCAGAGAAGAAGGAAACATAAAATTCTTCTTCTTCCTTTAGCCGTCACCTCATGACCGACGTCCTCTGTTAATGGTGGATCGATCCGTGCAGACCAGAAAAAACCGCCACCAGGTCTACAAAGCAGCCGGTTCGACAGGCGATTCGAACAATTTTTGAAGATGAGGCCAGTTTTTTACTCCATATGGTTACCCAGGTCTGGCCGGACCGTTTCTCCGGTTGGTGTATAGTCTAGCGGGTTGGACCGGTCAGTCCGATTTGGTTTTTAAAACATTGCTTGGAATGTACATTAACGGTGTGTTTGATGCAATGATTTATTCAAGAAAAATGTGATGGAAAAAAAATATTATACTTGAATCTATAATATTTTTATAAAGAGATTTTGCTTTCCGTCATATTTTTTTCACGAAAAATTCTTACACCAAAACGGATCCTCGTAAATTTCAAAGGGAAAAAAAAAAAAAACGAAGTAGAAGACACTTAAGACTTTTTGTTTTCTTTGTTTGGCTAAATTTTGGAAGTATAAAGTAAAGATCTCAATTTGTAAAAACGTAACAATAAGTCTACAAGTAGTGTACCTGCAGGGGGGTAATGTGTGCATTAAAGAAATCTTGAGCCAAGCGATACCTCTGGCTCAACTCCGAACACATACTTGTCGAGCTAAGGCAACTCCTAATCTTGTCCCACTTATATGAACTCTCAACCTGCCTTCGAAGCCACCCCGAGAAATCATCGAGACGATATTCCAAATACGCCCTGCTCGGTTCAACATGAGCCGCCCCCCTAATTGTCACCATGTAAATAAAAACAACTAGTAACACAAGCAAAACTATGGCAAGGAGCATGGCTACGAGGTAGAGGATGAGGAGCCAAGGGATTCGCCAGAACCCGCCCACAAAGCCCAGCAGGCCCACGACTAGGATCGCGATGCCCAATATTATAACGGGCCATTGTAGGAATTTTAAGCACGCATTGTCTTGCTCGTTAGACAGCCAGATTCCAGCCCCGATGACGGGGATTGAGAGGAGCATAGCGATGAAGTTAATGGCTCCGGTGGCACTGTTGCTCAATGCCATTTTTGAGGGTTGGGAAAAAACTCAGAATGTTTTGTGGGATCAAATGAAATGTGTATCGAAAAAGAGAGTATTTGTGTTTGGTTCATTATCTTGAGCCCCAAAAGCTTCTAAAGATATCCACTTTTCTTAATATATTCCATATTCCATTTTCTATACAATATCAGTAACTATACAAAAATTAATTCATTTTAATAAATATAATGATTTTATGTTAAAATATAATAATTACTTCTATACAATATAGTAATGATATTAACTTTAATATTTTTAATTGAAATAAATATTATATTCAATATATTATAATTTTTTTTATAAAAAGTGTTGTGATATAATATATTAATTTTTTTAAAAAAATATTAAACACAAAATTATTACTATATTATAATAAAGAAACTAATATATTTTAATATAAAATTATTATATTTTAAAAATAAATTACTATTCTTACAGTTACAGCTTTAGTACCAAATTGGCCTCCTTAACAGTGGCTTAGGTTCAATATTTCAAACACTTGACTTTTGCTTTTTGAAAAGGGGAGAGCTTGGTTGTCGGCTTAGAAAGAAGAGATAAAAGATAGAAAAATAATTATTTGCTGGACAGCTAGAATAAGATATGATGCTTTATTGGCCAGAAAAGCTAGAATAAGATATGATGCTTTGTCGTCTTAGAAGAAAAAGTTCCAAGATAGCAATATCATGGCTAGAGCATAATTTTCGTAAAAAAAGAGCAAATGAGGTGAAATATGTAGTCGAAATCTCGATTTTAAGAAAATTTAATGAGTCGGAAATGGTTAGGTGTGGAGATAGAATGTCCCGATAAATCGTACACACCAAACACAATCAACGGGAAATGCCGCAACGAAATCTTTTCGGGCCTAAGTAGAGTCAATTACATGGATATTTTTTGACATAATTTCATCTGCACCTTGTTTGGGCAGGTAATGGTAGAGCATTTCTTAGGCACGACAAGAAACAATCGACCTTGGCCAAACCTTTATCAAACCCGCCCCGTTGGTATCCCTTGGGACACAAGTCAATCGATATAATGCCCCGAAATTTCACGATACATCCCGAGCACATAACTCACACAATATCTCATATAATAAAAGACAAAACTTCTCAAATAAATATCATTTTTTCAACATCATCTCATATTTATTTGATTGGTGACATATGGTTCAAAAATATTTTTCGAGGTGTACTGCGACTAGCTATCTTTGATTCATTTTAATATGATTTCTCATCTTTTTTCAAAGTTCAGTGACGGGCAAAACAAAAACGTTAGAATACCGTCCCATATAATGAAAAATGGAAGCGGAAAATATAATGGGACATGAAAAGGGGAGACAACCTTTAAAATATAGTAGATACGAAAGGGACAATAGTGTAAATAATTAAATAAATAATATATGATTTTACTTGAAAATAAGTAGGATATATTATGGTAACTAAAAAATGGTTATATTTTAAAATAAAATATTTTTAATAATACTAAAAATAAAAAAAAAATTAATAATATAGAAAAAGTGAGTAAGTATTAAACTATGAGCTATCATCTCATCTTAAAATATAAGATGTCATTGAGGACGCATCCGATGGGAAGTGTGGTTTTAACATTAAGTATGATTTATTTTTTATTTTTGCAAATTTTCGAGTCATAAATCTTCTTTGAAACGAGTGAGAAACAAAAAATTTCGGAATTTTTTTCGGGGAAAACAAAATTTCCTTGTCTGATAACTATGAACAATCCCTTAACTCTACAAAAACTAGGTATTATGTGATATTGTTTTTTTTCAATTCAGGTTTCTGTTCTAGGAAATGCATTTTTAATTTTAAGAAAAGTTGTTAGGTTCACTCCTGTAAAATTATTTTCAGTTGTACCTTATTGTAGAGCTTTAACATGTGCTAAAAGCTTGAAAATAAAATCACATTGCAAGTTCCCAACAAATTAACACAATTTGGAACACATGAACTCAAAACTAAAATTGTATGCCAAAAGATATTCTTACTCAGATATAATTCTATTACCAAAGTCCAAAGAACTCATTTTTTTATTCTTCACAAGGAACCGAAATATTCAAACGTAACAGAGAAAAAAATCTCTATACTACATTAGTACCTTTGGAACATCAATATTTTCCTAATTTCATCTCATTCTGATTACACCAGTATTGGCAACAAAAAATTGACGTATCTATTGATAAAAAAAAAAACAAAAAAACAATGTCAAGGAACATAACTTACGGTAGTACCAATATATTCCCGAAAGTGCGACATTAGTCTGTCAGAGTAATGTCGCACTAGCACTAGTTGGCAATGTGCATAACTTGTTACACTCTGTTGACATACCCGCCAGCGAAATCCGAAATCTCCCCAAAACCGCCATTACCCGTATCTGTTCTCCTCGTAAACCCCCCAAAAGTAGTACAACTTGCTGTACGACTATGCTTCATCAACAACCTCGCATGTATATGCTCGGGCAACCTCAATGTATACCTATCATCTCCCAAATCGTCCCTTTTCTTGATTGAGTGCCCCGTCGAGTAGGACCTCGGGAACTTATCCGACATCTCCATCCTCTCCACCCTTGCCGCCCCTCTCCCTCCTATCGACCTCTCCTCCATGATATCTGGGATGTCAATGCTGACAGAGTCCTCTAGTGGTTCGTCCTCGTTAATCCCGCACATCATCGGTGGTGGTTGATCGACGATCTCCAGGTTCCTGCGGCAGACGGGGCAGGTTTTGTTCTTTTCGAGCCACATGTCAATGCAGTCCTGGTGGAACACGTGGCAGCACTTGGGTAAGAGACGGATGACGTCATTGCCGATGAACTCGCCTATACATATAGCGCACTCGAGACCGAATTTCTCCATCCGTAAATCGTTTACTTCCTTGTAGGTAAACGTCGGGAACGAATTCAAGATTGCGGGGTCGAGGCCAGGGGGTTTATTGGGAGGGGTGGGGCCGGGGGTGTGGCGATTGAAATAGGCATAGAAAGGGGTGGTGTGGATGAAGCAATGGCAGAAGAAGACGGAGAAGAAGCCGATGAAGAAGAATATAAGGAGGAGGACGGTGAGGACGAGGGTCATGGGCGGCGAGGCGTAATCATGTGCCGACATGGCGGGGCCCGATGACATTGCCGGAGTGTTGGGGATTGGGTTGGGTTTGGCCGGAGGTTTGTTCCGGCCAGCTTGGAGTTTGGTTTCTTTTTTTCTTGTGGGTGGAAATGGTTTAGAAAACAGAATTTCAACAACTTTTGCTAAGAAAAAGGAAGTGAATTTGGGTCTTTGATGTGTTGGAGTGTGTTGATTTTGGTGTGGGTGTTGAGATGAGAAAAATAAGGGGGTTTGTGAGCAACATTTGAACATGTTGGCTTAGTGTCTATATATGGTGAAAGCCACACATATCAATGGGTGACTCTGAAGGAAATGCGTAACAACAATTAAGACCACTCACACGTATTTAATTTCTACATTTAATAACTTTTTAAAACTTCATCTCTCCTACTAAGTTTTTATATTTTAGGAATCAATCAAACCAATCCTCCCAAAAGATTTGTTAAAATTACGAGGATAATTATGTATGTTATAGTAAAATATAACAAATTATTTTCCTTAATTTTAACCAATGTTCTAAAGATTTGCCACCAATGTTCTAAAGATTTGCCAAAAAAAAAAAAAAAATTTAGTAGAGAACTTGTGAATAGTAAATTTCTCCATAAGAAATATATTGTAGCATTTTAGAAAATTTTCTAAAAACTCTGAAAAATAGAAATATTGCCGTTTGACATTTCTATCTTTGAGAAATCAAATAAAGAGAAATTTTATTTTAAAAAGACTGGTGGGAATACACTAACCATTTTTTTCAAACAAAAAAAATAGTTGTCAATATGGATTGAAATTTTAATTTACCACTCATTACATAAATAAGAACTAATAGAACCAGAATAGAATATGGTTGGATTATATGAAAAATTTTCATAATTTTTAGCTAGTTTCAAGTAGGTCCACTTGATGGTTTCGGTTGTAACATCCTGGAAATTATGAGAAATTTTGAGGGAATTTTTCCTTTTAAATACTCCACCCGTCCAATTTTTATTGTCCACTACATGAAATTTAAATTTTTATAACCACTATAATAAATGAGTTTAACTACTTTAATTTATTAGTTGTTTCCATAATAACCTTTATCATGATTAATATATGAGATAGAAATTATAAATATTAAGGGGTATAAAATACATTAAATGAGGGTAATTTAAAAAACTTACAAATTTTAGTATATTTATTTTTAGAAAGTGAATAAAATTTTTAGACATTCCAAAATAATAAAAGAGACTAAAAAAGTTGAACGGAGGAAGTAATAATACTATTACATATTATAATATTATTATTGTATTATTGGCGTGGCTTAGTATTGTATTGTTGGTGTAGGCTTAATTTCACGGGACAGCTTTGCGGAGGCTTTAGAATGGAATGTATGGGCTTGTTGCTTTTATACTCACTACAAGATTATTGGCTTTTGGCCGAGTTTGGCAAAAAGCTGCAAAAATAAAAATCAACGCAGCCATAACCATTTGTGACGTTTGTCGCGGTGTTTATGTGAAACGCCGATGATACTGCTGACGGCATAGGTTTGCGGCGTTTGTAAAATGCTGCTAATTTTGTGGCGTCTATTTGCAACGTTTATATTTGTCGCCAAAGGTGTTTTGATTGCCGGGATATGACGTCATGGTGGTATTTTCCCATGCATTTATTTATAGGTTCGTGGCGTTTGTAAAACGCTGCTACTTTTGTGGCGTTCACTTGCGGTGTTTATGTTCGTCGCTAAAGGTATTTCGATCGCCAGAATATGACGTCATGGTGGTATTTTTCCCTGTATTTATTTATAGTTTTTAACGGTGTCTGTAGACCTTGAACAATTACAGGGTTTCTGAAACCACACAAATTTTATAATAATATAATTTTTTTGCTGGGTTTCAAAAGAAATATTTAAACCCAACAAATTAATGTTTCTGATTTTCATTAAACCCTACAATATAAACCTAACTAAATAATTATATGATATTTTGTAGCACAAGATATTCATATATTTGTACCAGTAATAAAAGAAACTACAAGAAAGTAAAACAAATTATAAAAAGTTAATTCCATAATACTAAAAATAATTAACTGAAGGCATAATACCATAAGAGCCAAATAAAACATATGTTCTTATCAATGAAGAGAGATAAGACGGAAATAACATAAAAAATGATCATTAACAGTTGCGTCTAACACCACTTGTTATAGTTAGAACATTCAAGAGTCTTGCATCTTTGGTGGTAATGTAAATTGGTGGAAACGACTAATCTCTTCGAAAAAATGCAGATTCTTTCCCATTGCGTCGTGGTCGTTCCCGCATCAAGAAATAAGAAAGCATTAACAAATCTATCATCGAGAAATAGTAAAGTCCAAGTCAATACACTTAGCAAATCAAGGCACATGCATTGCAAGTGCAACTCATAGCAACCGAGACGTGGATCGCGGCTCGTAAAATGAATCCAAAGAAAAAACATTCTTTTCCACTTACAAAAGTTTACATGAAAAAAGTATATTGATAAAGAAAATTTGAAAACAATTTGCATCCATTGGCCTAGTTTACATCATTAGAGGCTCTCAGAAGTAAATGATTCAAATGTAGAGACAAATATTTTTATACAACATGAGCAACAAACATTAAAATGCAGATTCATTGAAAATTCACTCTAAAAAAGTATATCTGTATTAGGAACATGGTTAATTGTATTGCCACTCTTATATCAAAATTTCTCCTACGTAGTTACCAAAATTGCATAGAGCATACCAGCTGATTGAGAAAGTCGTCCTAAACATGGCCTCTGATTCTATATCTTGAGCTACTTGCGAGGCATAACTAGCCAAGCTGTTGTAACAGGTAAAAAAAGGAACACGGGTTGAAATTATAAATCAAATAAGAAAATTCTATACAAAATTATCCCCAAATCAGGCATACGCAAATAGCAAATGAAACTACAACCATGATCCAAGATTGCTGCCACACCCAAACATATATGTACAAAATAAGTCAATTACTAAAACTGCCTCAAAGAAATTTAAATTCGTCCCTCAACTACACGAAACTCAACCAAAAGTAAATGTAACACCCTCCCAGATTCATCAAAAGAATTTGTGAAAACCATAAGAAATATAGGGGTGCTCCCAACAGTCAGTCTAGAAAACGAACAATTTGTTTGATCAGCCTACACGATGTAACCAATCCCACATTATTGGTCCTGATATAGTTATTATTCCATAACTCGATTAGTTCATCAATGAGAAACCTCAAGTACATATCTATATTATTTCCACGTGCTTTAGGGCCATTTATGAGCAATGATAAGATCATATAAGGTTGCTCCATATACAACCATGATGGTAAATTGTAGGTCATGACAACAACAGACCATGTGCTATGATTATTGTTCTTCAACTTGAATGGACTAAAATCATCAGACAACAAACCAAGCCTAATATATATTTCGGGGTCCTGAGTAAAATTTGGGTAAAGTTCGTCAAAATGCTTCCATAATGCAGAGTCAACTGAATACCTCATTACCCCGGCAGAGACTGGGTTCTCAGCATGCCAAGTCATTAAAGAAGTAGTCTTAGAAGACATAAACAATTTTTGAAGTCTAGAAATCAAGGAAAAATATCTTAATATCTTTCTAGTACTCCTCTCTTTTCTTTGTTACCCTCATTTTCATCTTCATGAAATTGTATATATCTAGAGTTGCTACAAATCTTGTAGCTAAAAAGAATAATTTTCTCCCCCAATATAGCATGCAATCTCTAGGACATGCATGAACCTTGTGATATTCAAGTCCTAATCTAACCAGCATTTTTTTGCTCGCACGGAACGAATTAGGCAATATTTCAACTTCGGAAAAACATTTCTTCAAAAAAATAAGCAACTTAGTGAAAGATTGGCCACTCCACTTATAAAGACTGTAACGTTCTGGAAATTCCGAGTAAATTTTTCGCATTAATAACAATAATATAAATATTTATAATGTTGTTATTGTGTAGGCGATATAATTATAATGAGATAGTTATTTACATTTAGATGCACATATGTAGGTTGTGAGGAGTTGTTTGGTTGTGAGTTTTGGTGAGTTATATATGGAGATATATATATTGCATTAGAGTATTAATTCATATTAGTGAGTTATATTTTTGGATAGCGTTTGGTAAGTAGATTGTGAGTGTTGTTGTCGTGAGAAGTTGAGCACTTGTGTGAATTGGTGTGAGTATAGGACTTGCGAGTTTGCGAATGTTGTGTGTCGATGTGGGCTTGAGTGAGTATT
>MKEJ01032844.1:0-13912 GCA_001753735.1 Embelia ribes
GTGTGATGCTTTTGATATCCATGTGCATTTGATATATTAGATTACATCTTTTACCGCATTCACATCAGTTTGGACAAACAAAATGACTAAATAAATTTTAAAAAAAATCTAATTTTCTATTTTACCTATTCTCTATTTGCCTATGTCACGGATTAGATTAGTTATTTTACCTAATGATTATAATTATAATTATATTTTATATTTATTTACTTATTGTTTATATAAATAATGGTTATATTTAAAATCAACGTTGATTACCAAATATTATTTTTTAAAAATATTTTATACAAAATTGTTAAATTGATATGCCAATATAGATATCATTTTGAAGCATATTTTACAAGCTATTATATGGTATGTAGCATACAAAAATATATTTGATGAATTTAAAATTAAAATATTTAATTAAAAAAATAAAAAGGAATTAATTAAAAATATGAATATAGTGATTTGCTAAATTTAGCTATGAATATAACTAATAGGTAAATTAGCTAATAAATTAGCTAAAGTGATGTATGAGTATTTTTTGAGGTTTCTGGACATCTTGTTAGCTAAAATAGTTAGAAATACACATTTAGTCAATTTGGTGCGAATGCTCTTACAAGCTCATGGTTTTGCATATACAATCCATTATCCTTTTAATTCATCCATTTATGAAAGTTCTCACAACCTTTTTAATACTTTACTTTGAAGTCAATTTCGACTCACAATATTTAATATTTTGGCAATGTAAATTTATCTTCTCGAAACTTGAACTACGAACTTAAACACCAACAGACAAAAATAATGTGTGGATCCCACTTAAAAATTGTTTAAAATTGATTGCTTTTATGAATTCCAACCTTTAAAATATACATGGAAAATCATAAATTTTTCAACAAAACAAAAAATGTTGACAATAAATCATAAAGTGGTAAGATTATCTGCCAGGATTATATCCCATGTCTCCTAAAACGAGCTTTACGAGATTGTGAAAACTTGATACTGGTTAGCAATTTGGAATTAATTTGGCGTGGAATATGTAACCCAAATATTGAAACATTGAAAACTATGAGAGAATAAAAAAACATATATAATTACCTTAATATTGAAAAACTAAAAAGGAGACAATAAAACCATACATTACCTTCCTCAGAGGAATCAAAACGAAAAGACCAATGAAACAAGCAACAAAAAGGAAGCCAGTCATCCAACCGACTCCAGGCTCCTTGTAACTCCCTGGAGAATTTCCCGTCGTGTTGACTCCTCCGGTCATCTCATAAGTCTTCTTGTTTAATCCCAATAAATAAGAACCAAATCCACCTAAATAAATAATTAAGTAAATTTTAAAGCATATATCCACTAAGCCAAACAAAAAAAATATATATATATATAAAATTCAAGATTAAGGGCCACTTTGGGATAATTTTTTGCTTCAAGCTTTGATTTATTTTCTTGGAAAATTATAGCCGGATGTGACTAGTAAACTCTAAAATATTTGTTTTTAATAATATATTTTTATTTTTTTAAGAGTATTTTTGGAAGCAACCTTAAGGATACTTTGAAAGTTATTTCTATTTTTTTTCCATTAATTACAATAATAAACTCAACTATTTTTTTTACATTCCCTATACATAACTATTATTATCCTTTTATAATAAAAGCATCACTTTGTTAAACGCTACATTATTTGTCAAAACAACATTTTAAATTTATTTACCAAATATTAGTATTATATCCGGTTTTAGAATTAATTTTCAAAAACAACTTAAGAAACGAATTTTAAAAATATCAGCATTCCAAAATTAGGCCACAGTAATTGAGTTTTTTTGTTTGGAACTGGACACAAATTGAAATTTTGAGCTAAAACACGGCCTAAGGATGAGCAAAATGATAAGGGAAAATATGATTTATAGTTTCTTGGAAAGTCAAAAGAAGTCTCGTTCAATTTATTAACAAACTTGAAATAAACTTTTAAGACATGATTTCAAGAGCAGTTTCATTCTATCAAAGAAATGTTCCAATGGTCACATGATACGGTAAGTAAAAAGGTTGCACAAAGTTACTGTTTTAAGGGGTTTTTTTTTTTCAATCTTCTGTTTGAGAGTTTCCTACTAATTTTGCAATTTCTTGAGTATAAATTTAAATTTATCAGTGATTGGTATAAATTTCTTGAGTATAAATTTCAATAAGATATCCATAATTAAATTTAAATTTATCAGTGATTTGTATAAATTTAAAAACTAAAAATAATTTGCACCGGAATTATAAGAAGGCCTATGGTGGGTATGCACGATACAATAAATACATGGCAAATAACTATTGTTTAAAAATAAACCGTTTCAGTCGGTAAGTAGATCAATCTATAATTGGAAAGATTTTCGTGTTCTATTGAATTATATAATATATAAAAAAAGATAATCAATTTCGGGATTTCCAATTTGAAAAAATAGATTACAAGCCCAAGATAATCTCATCCCACTCTAATATTTTTTTAAAACTTTTGATCCCACTTAGCCAGTCAAAAAAGCATTTTCATAAAATTTCCGACAAAATATAAACCTTTTTCCCAACACCTGTCCCGGCATTCCTCACTTTCCACCCTTTAGTCTTAAAAAATGAGTCAAAACTCAAAAGTGCAATATCGTAATTATCTCCAACTTCGCTGCCAACTTCCCCATTCATTTTAAATAGAGTAACAATATACGTACATAAAATATTTTTTAAAAAAAGTACAAGTATTTATGTAATTATATCCATGCTTGCAAGATAAAAGAGTAAATATATTTTCGGTACGTGATTGTAGATACCTCATTAATTTTTTCTTTTAACTATTTCTTCTATTTATACTCTTGAGAGCTCACACTTTCTCAAACCCTAACACTCTCTTTCTCTCACTTCACTTCCTTTCCTCTTACATCCAAGTTTTGTTCTTCTTCTATGCACCAAACCATTTCTTGTTATCCCAACTCTCAAACCTCAGTCATGCTATCTAGGTATGTTTCTTTTGGCTTTAACTTTATTTTTAGTTTTTAATTTTCTAATGCATATTTTACAAATCAAAGCAATTCCATATTTTTTTTTTGGGTTCTAATGCCATATGTTTCTTGTTATTATTTTAGTCACCAAAAAATATATCTACATTTTCTCGATTAATCATATTATTTTGACAATTTAAAATCATCTATTTAATTTTGAGTACTTATCTATATTTTCGTTTTGTAGTTCTTTTTAATATATATTTGTATTTTTATTTTGTAGTTGTTAGATTTTCACATGCTTATTTATGGTTCAATAATCGGTTGTTCTTTGCTACTACAATTTTATAAGCTTACAAGTGCTTTATTATGGCTTGTCACCCTATGTTTGCAATCATTACAATTGGGTCTAATGATGTAATTTGATTTTGCTTCCTTTCCTATGTCCATGTACTTTGGAAATTATTGCATAAAATCCCACTTACTTTTTCCCGTCTCAGACCAATATGTTATTATTTATGTAAATTTTTTTATTTTATTTTCCATACATACCGGTATGGATGAAAACTTTGTCGAAAAAAATTAGCCTGATAAGTTCTCCAATTATTTTTGCCAGCTTAAGATAAATTCAATTTGTATTCACAGGAAATGAGTTCATACTAATAGCTTCGATAAATAAATGGCGAAAATTGGAGCTAGAATAGTACTTGCGTTTGTGTTTTTGTTGAGCACATGCCCATGTAGCTATGCCAACAACGAATATGAGCTTCTATACTCTATAAAAAGTTCAATTAGTGACCCTTTGAACTCTCTCTCAAGTTGGAACCTTTCACTCTCCAACTGCCATTGGGAAGGCATTACTTGCGACGGTTTCTCTCGTGTCACCAAAATTGAGATATCAGGGAAGAACTTATCAGGGAAAATCCCGGATTCGATTTCTCATTTCCAATTTGTTGAAACAATCGATCTTTCGGATAACCAATTCATCGGTAAAATACCCTTGAATTTCTCATCATATATCTCATTAAGGTTTCTCAATCTAAGCAACAACAATCTCACGGGTCAGATTCCTCGTGGCTCGAACTCGAGGCTTCAAGTTCTGGATCTTTCAAACAACCTGCTCTCCGGCGAAATCCCCGAGGAAGTGGGGAAATTTTTCAGCCTCGAACATCTCGATTTTGGTGGAAATATTTTGGTGGGGAAAATCCCAAAGTCCCTTACAAATTTGACAAAATTACAATCCTTGACTCTAGCTTCAAACCAATTGATAGGCGAAATTCCGAGAGGATTAGGTCAAGTGAAGGGCTTGAGGTGGATTTATTTGGGATACAACAATTTATCGGGTAGAATTCCTGATGAAATTGGGGAATTGACTTCGTTGAATCATCTTGATTTAGTCTACAACAACCTCACGGGTGAAATCCCTTCATCATTTGGAAATCTCACGGATCTTCGGTACCTTTTCCTTTACCTAAACAAGCTTACTGGCCGAGTTCCTATATCCATTTATGGACTGAAGCGACTAATATCGCTCGATTTAAGCGATAATTTTCTCTTCGGTGAAGTCCCGGAACTCATAATTCAACTACAAGGATTGGAAGTACTTCACCTTTTTTCCAACAATTTTAGTGGGAATATTCCAAGAGCTTTATCTTATTTGCCTAATCTACAAGTTCTTCAATTGTGGTCAAACAATTTTTCGGGCGAAATACCTCACGATCTAGGAAAAGGAAACAACCTCTCGGTTTTAGACCTTTCTTCAAATTTCCTCACAGGAAAAATCCCCGAAAACCTTTGCTACTCCGGCTTTCTTTCCAAATTAATACTCTTTTCCAATTCCCTGAATGGTGGAATTCCAAACAGTTTGGGTCGATGTAAAACCCTAAAGCGAATTCGTCTCCAAAATAACCAAATCTTGGGTGAACTCGTAAGGGGATTCACCGAGCTACCGCTTGTTTACTACCTTGATTTATCAAGCAACAACCTCTCAGGCACAATAAGCGAAAGGAAGTGGAATATGCCAGAGCTACAAATGCTAAATTTAGCTAGAAATGACTTTTCCGGTGACTTGCCAGGGACTTTTGGTGGCAAAAAGCTAGAAAGCTTGGACTTGTCGGAAAATAGGTTTTCGGGGCAAATCCCAAAAAGCTTTGGAGACTTTTCAGAATCAACACAATTGAAACTAAGCAAGAACAAGATTTCGGGTAATATTCCCAAGGAATTATCTTCTTGTAAAAATCTTGTGAGTTTAGACCTTAGCCACAATGAGCTAAGTGGTGTGATTCCTATGAGTTTATCCGAATTGCCTGCTCTTAGCCAACTTGATTTGTCCGTAAATGAACTATCGGGTGAAGTGCCGTCGAATTTGGGGAGAGTAGAATCGTTAGTTCAAATAAATATATCGCATAATCACTTTGCCGGACATTTACCAACAACGGGAGCTTTTGTAGCGATAAACTTTAGTGCAGTCGCTGGAAATAACCTCTGTGGTGGAGATTATACCACCGGTTTGCCACCATGTAAGGGCCAAAAAGCCCCGGCTTCGTGGCTTTTCTGGACTAGCTTGGTAGTCGTATTAGCAATTATGGTGCTTTCTGTTTTCGTTGCAATTTTTGCAAGACGGAGAAAACATTCAGGGCTTAAAACGGTCGCAAATGAGGAAGGACTTTGGGAAGTGCGAGTTTTTAATCCCGTATTTTCAAAATCAAAGACCCTGGATGACATATTCACATCGTTGAGCGACGACGATAATGTGATTTCTAGAGGAAATCAAGGAGCTTTATACAAAGGGAAGTCATGTGTCGGCAATATTGACTTCGTCGTTAAAAAGCTCCACAACATCAGCTTTGTTGATTCGTCATGCTTTTGGGCCGACGTGGCCGAACTGGGAAAGTTGAATCATCCCAATATAGTTAAGGTGCTTGCAATGATTCGGTCAGAAAAATCCGAGGTTTTGATAGTATATGAATACACTGATGGGGAAACTTTAAGCGCGGTTTTGAGTGGTCTAGACTGGAAGCATCGCCAAAAGATTGCCCTAGGTGTTGCGAAAGCTCTTCGCTACTTGCATTGTTATCGACCGATAGAGTTTTTTGTTGATGATATGTCGCCAGAAAATATTATCATCGATGACCAAAACGAGCCTCATCTAAGATTGAGTATGATGGCCGGGATGGTTTGTACGGACACCAAGGGTTCCATCCCCTCAGCCTACGTCGCACCGGGTACCTAATATACTAGGAGTACAATATATATTTTTATTTATTAATAACTAGCTTATTTTTCTCAAAACATTATCAGTCTGAATATGCCCTCTTCAGGTTCTACAGAAATTGTAACTAGTTTTATTTATTGTTCATTCAAATCACTAGCACAGATTAATTTTTTTATTTTCCATGATAGATTATGGTTTATGGAAACAATAAAAATTTGCAAGAATTTCAATGCATGACACTTCCAAAATGAAAGAATTCTTGTCCTTGAACTTTTTATTCCCATAACTCGAAATTAATATATAGAGCGTCATATATTATAAAATGCTTACTTGAATTTCATTTTTTTCATTGTTTTTACTGCAAGGGAATCAAATTTTTTCGTTTATTTTTCTCTTTTACTTCTAGAAAAGTTTTTTTTTTCTCCCTCTTAAGCACTAAAACGTAAGTTTTCACTATTTTCAATATCCATAAGGATTTTAATATAAAGAGTGTATTTAGTGAGAACCCTCATTATGTAATTGTATTATAATTTTTATAGTCTATAATTGAAGTTATCTTATATTACAGAAATTAGAGAAACCAAGGACTTCTCAGACAAGAGTGATATCTATGCTTTTGGCCTCATTTTAATCCAACTCTTAACCGGAAAAACACCATTAGATCCCAAATTTGGCGTTCACGAAAGCATCGTAGACTGGGCCCGCTACTGCTACTCAGACTGTCATCTGGACACGTGGATCGATCCAACGGTCAAGAAAATGCCAACTAAGAACCACAATGGCATGGTAGAGACCATGAATTTGGCTCTTCAATGCACAGCAAGTGACCCAACAGCTAGACCATGTGCGAACAATGTGGTGAAAACCCTGGAATCCATTACCGGACCACAGGCTTGTGCTTTTCGCCTAAATTGCTCTTCTAATATTTAGCTTTTTTTGTTTTGTTTTTTTTTTCTTTTTGGACTGATGATTTGTGTAACTCCGGTTTGCCTTTTTTTTTTTTTTTTTTTGTTTTCATTTTTTGTTTTTTTTTTTTTTTTTTTTTTCTTTTCACGAGTTGTTGGGTGTTTAGTTGTTTGTATACTAGTAAAGTGAGCGTAAAAATGTCGATAAAATGAAATGCTAATATATATATATTTGATTTTCTTGAATCTTGCAATTCTTATTCCTTCTTTTCATTTAATCCACTATTTAATCACATGTTGTAAGTACTTAGAGACTAGTGTAGAAATGTAGACAAGATCAAATGCAAATATATAAATATATATATGATTTTCACCGGTCTTTTCATTTGGTCTACTATTTGTTCACTTTTTCTAAGTACTTAGAGACCTGTAGCAAATAGAGGATCGGAATAAACTATAGCAAACTCATTATCAAAAATGAATTAAATTACAAAATGTGACATGCATAAAATATAATAAGGAAAAACAAATTAAGGCATATGTATGATCGGTTTTACTTATAAGTTACAATAGCATTCTTCTTAACAAAATGTTAAAACTAGAAATACCAAAAGAGCATGGCCTCATAAATTTTGATATGTGAATTATTTTTAGTTGCATGTTTATATAAGTATATGCATATATAATTTTGAAATTACCAAGTGTCAAGGCGATATAACCAATTACGGGTAAAAAACCAACTTTCATCGACACTAGTTTATGGGATAATGATATACATACAAACTAGTTGTACTGAAAATTTATATAAACTAGTTTTGTGCAGCTAAAAATTAGTCACATCGTTATATAATCTTTCTTTCTATTAAATGGGGTGATGTGACTAATTGTTAGTCATTGTACAAGTTTTTGCTACAATTAATTCGTATATATATTGTTACTTCTAGTTTATGAGGCCATAAAATTAGTATTACTTTTCTTAAAAGCAAAAAATATTGCTTCACTGCACGATTACAAAAGAAAGTATATGACCATCTATAACACTTTCTTACTTAATGATTGTAATAATGTTAGAACCATAAGAATTTTTTTGTAGAAATAAAAGGTCCCCACAATATGATGGGTAAATGGCAATGGAAAAGTAGAAATAAAAGGTCCCCACAAGAACTCTTGCTTTTGACCTGTAAATATTATTGTGAAGAGTTTTCATAATTCAATTTTCATGTAAAGAGGAAAAAAGGTGAAAGACGTTATAGAAAAAAAGAGAATAATTTGGACACTTTATATAGCATGTAGTTGTCAGTTGTTCTCATTATTAGTACTTTGTTCTACTACCAAAGTAGCTTTTTACTAGGGCTACTTCAGCTTATTTTGGACTACACCAAGGTCTACTTTGCTACTCCTTTTCATTTTAATTCTCCTTTTTCCTTATTTTCGTATGGTTAACAAAGACAATTAGTTGTCGAAAGGTGTTCACGGGTTGGGTTGGATGGTTTACGAGTGCATATTAAAAAATAAAGCCATCATATGAAGTCGACTTGAATCAGTTCCCTTACTATATGATATAAAATCAAACTCAAATCATTAAAAAAAACAATAATAATTCGTTTAGTTTGCGCGTTTTAATTTTTTTGACAAACGCATGGTACGTACTTCTAATTTGAAGGGGGGAAACAAAACGAGCAATGCATAAGATTTAAAGGAACACATATATCCACATGTTTTTGTAAGTTTGTAGAATTTTCGATATAGTTTTCTTCTTATTTAAACTAAATCTATAACATTTTTCGCATAGTTACTGAATTAATAAATTTTCTTTTGTTTTGAAGATACTTTTTGGGTCTTGCTTCTTGTTGTTTATGAGATTTACCATACAAGTACGAAATTGAGAGAATATATATGTGTTGATTAAAAATTCACGTCATAATGAAAGAGAATTCTCCCTCAATAGTTTTACAATTTAATAAAAATTATAGATATCTTTCTAAAACTCACTTCAAAATTGACCATTGCCATGGTGAATAATAATTTCCTAATTTCTACTTCATGTATCTGCAGGAATTTCGAACCAAAAAAGAAGTAACTCTATATTTCTTTCCAGTTATAAATCATATGAATTAATAAAATAAATAAATAGCAAAATGAAATGGTCCACAGAAGAACCAAAAAGAAAAAAGAAACAAAAGTGGGAGGGGACCATACATACATACATATTAATTCAAATTCTGACTAATGTCTGATATATTCTTTTGTCTCTATTGTGTGGTTATTTTCATAATCAAACACAAGGGGTGAAAAAAACTACTATAGGAAAAATAAAGCTGCATGTAAAGCACATTTTATACAGTGTAAATAGTGAGAAAAATTATAAACACACTTTTATGTTCCAACCTCATATTTCAATATCTCTACTTTTAAACTCTATCAGCTTACATATGATATATATGAATGATCAGATTGTTTCTATAATTACATAATAAACTATGTTCCTCATAAGTTTAGTAGCTGTGGACATTACTAATTATCTAATCTCTCAAGATATAAATAATCTTTTTATATAGAAATAATCTTTTTAGTACGTTACATCTACGTACCAAAGGTTTTTGGTAATATATAGGGTCACCGGTCATATTGGGAAAATCACATTTAACCCCCTTTGGCTAATTTCAATTATCATAATTTGTTACCAGTTTCATGTTATGTGTTACATCACACATCAATTAAAATCATTATTTTGAATGTCAAATTATCTTTAATATCGTCGACGTAATAAGTACTAAACCAAAATGATCAAATTGATATTATAAAATACAATTTTGAAGGATAAAATTTATTTATTTTTAGTTAATAAAGAGAATTAAGGACATGATATATTCTGTGCGGACCTTGAGACTAATATAGTTGTCTACCCTCTGACTCTATACGCATTAATAAATTAAAAAGTATTGCAGCTAATTTTTCCACCATTCGCAAGGGCTTAAGACGTACATATAAAGTGTGCGTCGAGGTGGTCCCTGTTTGTCTAACACGTGAACTGAGACATTCCCATGTTCAAACGAGCCGATATCTAGGGCTACAAATAGATCGAGTCGTTTATGGTTTGGCTCGGTTACAGTTGTTAAGAGTTTTTCTTTAAATTATTTATCCATTCCGAGTTTGAAAATAGAGAAGTTAGTTAAGTCTAAATATCGTGCATGCACATTTGTATCATTGTGGTCCAGATTATTATTTAGTGTTATACATACAATATTAAGCAACAATTGGTAACAACACCATTGTTTGAATTATAATATCCAAATTTCTGAAATAATAAAGAATTTTATATTCAATTTAAAAAAAAAAACTAATTAGTATGGTTTTCACATGACATTCCTGCTATTCGAATCTACAAAAGAAAAAAAAAACAACAAAACAGTAAATCTAATTTAGAGAAGATGTAGCACGGCTATTCATTTGTAACCCTAAACGCGGAGGCGTTCTTTTCTTGATCATGTATTTTTTCCAATCGCAAGGTCAAAAGTAAAAGGTTTTGAATAGCTGTAAGTGCATGCCCTAATTATGAAACTTATTTTCCTTTTGATTTTTCTAATTATTTTTATATCACTCTTCGTTGTGATAAGAAACATTTGCTCTAAATATCTAATTTAGAATATTCCTTCACTAAAGTTCTGCCCAAAGAACCACATTGCAATGATAACTTTTCATCAATTGATCATTTTGTTTTTTCGAACCTTAAGTCCTTTTGTTTCACTATGTTTGGAAAATTTTAGTGGGAATAGTTATTTAGAAGAGAAGTTTATCCGGTTGGGCAAGTATTGAATTAAAGAAAGAAATTATTTACGAATAAAAGAGATAACTTGTAATTTTATTATTTGAATTTTTTGGCTTTATACAATTTGAATGATTTCTTTTAGTTTTTTTTTACTTGGTTATAAATGACAGGAGACACATATTTATATTACTCTATATTCATAATCGATAATGAAGATTTATTACATCTAGCGGTTCATAGTGACTCTCTAGAATACCTTCCTAAAAATATTTATATTTATTTTACTAAGCACTTTCCAGAGTGTTTTTTAAAATAATCTATTGTTGTAGAAACTTTATAGAATTCTCTATGTAAATGTCTTAAGTCTGGAAATCTTCTTATCATTTCAGGTCTTACAAGTTGACATTTTATTTATAGCCCCAACTTATATTCATGCATTACAACAATATAATTACTAGTTAGGTTCAAAATAATTTATTTGTCCAAATCAAATTTATTTTCAACAGCCGCGTAACTGTACAAAAATTTTGGTAACTTGTCGATGAAGATGTAAGGAAAGAGAAGCTACATGATATACAAAACTATAAATTCATTGGATGACACCCTTAACAAAAAGTCAAAAATATATACAACTCCAAAAATAAAGATTTGCTAATTATGTGTTCAAAAAAAATTTGCAATTTTCTCTTAAGATATACTATTTTCCGCAAACGTGGTTTTCGGATGGGAATCGCATTTATTTGAAAACGAGTTTTCAGTACGAATACGAATATGAAATGATCTAGAAATGCTTAAGAAATGATTGAAGATACGCATGTAAAACTCAAAAGAAACAATTGGGAAACTCGGAGAAAAAGAATGAAAACTTATAGGAAACTTATTGGCTATAATTTGCTAAGAAAATAAATAAAAATCAGTAACAATATTATGAGAATTAGTTTTTTTTTTTGGAAATTATGAGAATTAGTTTTTTAGCACTTCTACAATTAAAAAAATATTATTTCTATCATTTGATTTATTACTATTTTATTCATATCAAGTATTGAATTTTGATATAAAAGTATAAGTATTATAATACTTATAGATCTAAATATCGGATTAAAAAATCACGTATTTTGTATATATTTCTCATATGTTATATAACCGTATCCGAAAAAATTTAAATCATATTCGTATTTTCCATTTCTCCTATATTTATACGTCTCCTAGGCCTCTTCCGTTTCTTGTACATATTTTAACCACATTCTTTCCCCACTCTACTCCTTTCACCACTATTTCTATCTTCATGTATTTAACTTTTTTCGCTAAAAAAATTTATTCAGTTGTTGTACAAAAAAAAATTTTGTTAAAAAAATTAAGGAAAGTGAAAAAAAAAATTAAACATAAAAATTTATATGTCCTAAAGTGTCTATCAAATGAGGGGCAAAGCAAGCCAACTATGGCTGGCTGATAAGATTTGAAATTTCAAGTGCTGTTTGATTAATTTTTTTCCTTTTTCTAATCGTAAAAGCCCCAATATTTGAATTATGCTCCTCGGAGACCATGCAAAAGTCCCTTTGGACTCTCTTTCTAGTCATTCAAAAAAGCTCTTTTTAACCTTTGCTCATCAATAGGGTAATAAAGTTTTAATAAAAGCCTTCTACTCCCCATCTTTGTTTTCACTTTCTAAATTATTTTAATTTATATACGAGATTTTCCTATTTCATTTGTAATGATGCAATAATTTGATACACGTGCCAGCCATTGGAATATGTGAAACAACTCACTTTCCACAATCTATTGGCAAGATGGGTCCATGAAAGGGTTATAGTAAACTCGTGACTTACCAAATTTTCCAACTTTGTTAGCAAAACCAATTTGTTTAATAAATAAATTATTTACCAAAATTAATTTGACTACTTAAACAAGCATTACCAATTTTGTATTCACTATACTCACTCTTGGCAATGGTTAAATATGATTGCCAGTGGCGAATTTAGTGGACATGTCATTGTAAAGTGATTTTAAATTAAAATCTTCAAGCAAATAGTGTAAAATTTGACTACATATATGGTGTACGCAAATGTAATATACTTCTATTTGAAACATTATGGGCTTAATTGTCATAGTATACATGCTATTTGAAATATTATGTGTAAGTTCTTAACGAGCCAAGCGGGGGATTTCAAGTTTAGCTCATTTATTAACAAGCACCTATTTTTTTTTTTTTCAATTACAAGGCATGAATGTGATCTAAGTTGTTATGGGTTATACTCGAACTTATTCACGAACGTCACACAAAAAGCCCAAACAATATATAATAACATACGAACAAAGGAGAAATTTTCCGAAATGGCGTGGGTTAATCTTGAAAAACCTAACCATAATTAATGGATCACTTTTAAAGTTTTTCACCAAAATGGATAGGGCAATGGTGGCTTGTAATTAGTTTGACAAATACTTATCAAGAATCATAAAATAACAATAATTAAAGCATGGAGAATATGATTAACAGGCAAAAACTAATCGTATATATTGAATGCTATATACTTTTGCCATTACAATATCTGGCTGATTTCCATGCTGACGACGAGATCTCAACCGATGATCATCCTAACTCGCTTGCTAAACTCAATGCGTAGACTCTAATCACTGAGTCTAGAGCCTCGATAAGTCCAACCAACTGACCCTGCGTAAGGCCCAACGCAAGTGCTTTTCGGAGTGTGACAATGCAACATACAACTAGACATAAGTAGTACTAATTAGTAGAGTGGAAGATTGATCACAGCTGGTTTAACCATTCCCATTCCACCAATTTTTCATTTCCATGAATCATTCATAATTGTTAATAAAAGAATATGTGGAAGATGGATCGGAACCACGACGCAGCCAAATGTTTGCTTCTGGGTTTCCGCTGCCTCGTAATTTGAAAAAATCACGTCAATTCTTGTACATAATTGTAAAACATTCCTAGTTTTAATCAGTTCGTAATAATTTGTTATAATGTTCAGTCCCTTTTAATATTTTGTATATACTACGTTCAGCCCTTACCATTTATGATTTGTACTACGTTCAGCCCTTACCATTT
>MKEJ01032846.1:0-10495 GCA_001753735.1 Embelia ribes
AATTAGTGATTGAAATTAAATAAAAAAACTTTATTTAATAGTTTTTTGGGTATGACTTGATGCGCCGGCCAGGAGACCCACTTTCATGTGAATGTATTAATTTAGTAAAGATTCTAATCATGTATATGCACATTTAGAAAATACTCCACTACTGATTTAACATAAAATAAATAAATACTCCACTGTGGAAAAAGTGGTCATGGTACAGAATGTTTTCAGTGTCAACAAGACATAAGAAATTACTGTGATGGCACACAACATAGTAATCAAAGAATAAAATCTAAATCAACTTTTTTTGAAAGAAACAATTTCTTTTGCACCTCAACTAGTTTTCTTTCTAAATTAATCTCGAAATTCCCTTGACAGAGAGTTTTGCTCTTCCAAGAGCAAGTAGAGGAAGCCCAAGTGACTCTTGAATAGTTTGTCACGCAGAGGTTGCGTTCTCGTTAGACCGTCTGTAGCACTCGTGGCTACAGCTCGAGCAACTTACCTAAAATTGAGCATATTCTCGTAACTTCATTACTAGATCATGATATTCCTTCAAAACATGGTTTGGCGATAATCAAAGTTATATATACTTATGAAAAAAATCATAATTCTATGATTGATTACATTCCAGCCACATAATTTGCTAACATTTTGACACTTATTATGATGATCATATTAGCTATATGAGTGTAAAAAACAACCCCCCAAAAAAAAAGAAAAAAGAAGAAGAAAATTATAGGTATTGGGAGAGGACACGAGATATATAAATAACATACCAACAGGTTACACTTGATGAGTACGCAGTAAGAAAGTAGCTAATAATTATAATAGATATGTCATTATCTAAAACGTACACATTAAAAAAATTGATCATACTTTACTCTAATGAATAAAACCCATACCTTTGAGATTTGTGTGTATAAATCTCAAATTATTTTTTTCCTAAGCAAGAATAGCCCGTAGAAAAAATGTTAATACAATTCCAAATCTTCTCTTATATTTCCATTAAAACGTCTTGCTCCAATAGCAAGGATGGGTTATCTACGTCTATAGAGAATGGATATTTTCTCTCTCTATAACTGATTGAGAATTTCGTGTGTCTCTTTTTTGTCCATATAACCTATTTTAATAGGCTACCCGATGATAAAATATTGAAAGAGTTATTCTATGCAGATTTTCGAACTCAATCTCATCTAGCGAGATAATCCTTATCCACATAAATCATTATAATTAAACTCTCTCCCAATATTACGAATTTATAATTAGATTCTATATCATTAATGTGTAATAAACTCCCAAATTAAAATTATAGATGCTAGAGTTTAGTCCGCACTATGTGCGGTTTGTGTGAATTATTTTCTTTTGTATATCATATTAATTTTAATTACTTTATTAAATTAGTTTTAATAATTTTTTTTACATGACATCTTTTTGTATTGCTTATTCTTTTTTAGTTATTTCTAAATTTATAAAATATTGATTAATAGAATTTACATTATGATAATATTTTTACAAAAAATTAATATCTATTTAGGTTAATTTAGATATGTGAAAATCTTACTATAGAAAATATTTTAAAAAATTAATGTTGATTGGGACAATTGTATAAATTTTATGGAGAATCTTATATTAGTAGAAATCAATTCATAAAAATATTTATTTACTAAAAGTTTAATTCTTTGAATATAATTTCAGTAATTTTTATTATGATAAGTTATTTTATAATTATACAGATATATATATTTAGAACTATGCATGATCTTATATGAAATTTAATTTTATGAATTTCTATTATGGTAAGTTGACATATATGTGTAAAATTTATATTATATTAAGTTGATATATATTATATAATCTCAATAATTTCTATTATAATAAGTTTTATTATTTTAAATTCTAATTTTATAGATACATGACAAGTAATTGTGCGCACAAATATTGCGATTAGAGTCAAAATAGTTGCAGGGGACAACTTTTATATACATAAGGAGATTTTCTAATTAATAGAATTTCTGACAATCTAATTTAATTAGCATATAAAATTCCTTTAGACCTTCTACTTAATTTATTTAAAGTATTGAATTACAAAATCCGTCTGCATTTTTTGATACAATCAAAACTTATAAGCTTTCATAAGGAGACATCATCAATTCAGGACTAGGATTCTGTCAATTTATAATAAACACCATATGAATAATGTTATCATATAACTCACCAATTTTATTAACTTATAATGAATCTCACTCTTTTTTTGAATCAAAATGACAAATATTTTCCATATATGTCTAATTAATAATTTTAAGATTAAGAATATAAATATTATCCATGATCACGAGGCATTAATTGTCTTACATTATCAGTATTAAAAAAATTATCTCAACATAATCCTATTTAATACATACAAAACGTATTAGTACAAGAAGTTGGAATTATATCATCCATTATAGTAAAGACAAACCTACTAAAATCATGTACTACAATTTTATCGATAGTGTGTCAATTTTCATCTAAAATTATAAATATAAAACTTATATTTTATAAGAACAAATAATATAATCTTTTGTGTATAAGTCATACTCTACAACACACTAGATCATCTATTATATAGAATATGAGACACATTTATTTATACATATTGATAAGTAATTATTACTCATACAAATTCTCATTAAAATGAAATAATTTTTTATTATTAAAATACTAAATTCAAAACAAACATGTATCTTAGTGTAATTCTAACAATACTACCAATGGGATCATTGCAATGAGATGGTTTCTTTATCTTCTACAAGCACAAACTCACTGATGGAAGAAACGAGAAAAGAACATTCCATAAAAGAAGAAAAAATGAGAGATTAGAAGCGAATCGAATTTGTCCTTGTGCAGGAAAATTTTCTTAATCGCAAGTGTTATAGTTGGCATATTGAGACGGAAACAGGGGTTGAGCTAGGAATCATAAATGGAAAAGGGGTTATAGCACGTCGTAGAAATTATTATGAAACACGTAAAAAAAATCGGTGGAGAGGAGCGGAGGTAGAATGTCGTAAAATTTATTATGTATATATATATATTTAAAAAAATACTAAAATGTAAGATATCAAATTTTTAGAAATGGAGTCTTGAAACCCTCCTAGCAAACCCTTCACTCGATCCCTGACGGAAAACATAAACAATAATATCTTATATCTATTATGGTGCGACAATTTTACTAAAATTTTAACCTATTTGGAAAAGGTATATCATAATACTTATTACATGAACCTCCTCCGATACCATATGGAAAAACATACATTCATTTGATATATAAACTTAAATTTTTAGGAAGAAATGTATTATATTAATTACTGCTTCTCGAAGAATGTCAATCAAAATAGTGTCCATCTTAAATTTGGGTGAATTATCACATCTCACTTATGTAAAAATAACGTCAATGTTTTATCTTGTCAAATATAGAAGGGTCCTCTAAATTTTCTTAATGGTGCCTTTACAATGAGTGCGTATAGTAGTGGGTTGATAATATTCCCCACAAGTGCGCATGACCAAATCCACATTTGGCAAGACATATATTCTTCATCTCTCCCATCATTAATATTTTCGAGATTATATCAATAATTATTAATACAAAAGGCAGAAGAAGTTTTTAAAAGCAACTCATAAGATGTTTTTAAAAGCCCTCGTAAAAAAGGAAAATGATAGAATAAAAAAAAATGATATTCTTGTTTCGATACGCAAATATCATGTATCAATTACAATAAAAACCGCTCATAAAAATCATCCAGGAAAAACCAATGCCATTTTTGTATTTTTGAAACCAACTTAATTATCGGTCTATATTAATCTTATAAAAAATACGTGACAATGATTGAGTCTTGTAACGGAAATTTGCTAAAGAAACAATAACAAACTCATGCTAAATGTAACAAAATGCAAACGAGAAACAGCCAAAAAAGAAAAAGTTAATGGTCAAATGAAAAAAGAATAATTGAATTAAACTATGAAAAGAAAAAAAGAAGTGGTGTTAGGGATGGGCGTGCGTTGAGAGAGAGAGAAACCCTAGAAAATGGAGAGAGAAAAGCATGCCGGAGTGTGACAAAGACTACACAAACTCTGTATATTCCTTCGAGAAAGAGATTTATTTTTATAGGGCGCACGATCATTAGTATATACTAAAGGCCTCCCACTTTTTGATCATTTCTTTTGTTTAATCTCCTTTATTTATTTTAAGTTTTCGAATAATAGAAAAATTGTTTAAACTGGTAACGGTTGTAGTGCAACGGTTTCGGGTATTGGGGTTACACTATTTTTTAATTAATTAAGCCTATGCCAAATGATTGATTGATTAATAATTAAAAATCTAAATAGAGATTTTAATTATTTTAATGATTATTAGCGTCTTTTAGTTAATTAAAGTTTATACATTACTTTTCAATTGATTATGCCTAAATAAAAGGATCAATTATTGATTAGAAGTTCAAACAAGAACTTCAATTAATTCTAAGGTTGTATAAATTAATTAAGCCTAATCAAGATTGATTAATAATTATAACATGAATAAAAATTAAATTAGCAATTTAACTCAATAAAGAGGTTTATCCCATGAATAAAGAAGCGGGAAGTAAATTTTTTTATTAAATTAATTAAATCACAACGGATGACTCATTTATGAATGAATTGGAATCTGTTTGAATCTATTTGTTAGAAGGTTAATTAGAACCAAACATTATAAAATGGTACCCGGTATAAAATACTGGTAAGTAAATAATAACGTGGCAATAAAAGTGCCAACATGTGGGCAGAATAGGGCAAGTGTCCCATTCATATAAGAAGCGGAAAAATAGTTAGATGAGGATTCAATTTGCTACTGTTAGATTAAATCATGTGCTTAATAAAAAAGAACCGTTAGAAACAGTTGTGTGGCTGATTCTATAAATCCCAAGGAACAACACAGAAGAACAGATCTAATCGAACACTTCCAACACGGTCTTTATTTAGGAGTAGGCGTAATTTAATATCAATAATAGTATTAAACTAGTTCGAAGTTATGTTAGCACCAGTAAACCATTCCATAATCGTAATAGAAGAATTTGGATTGAGTAATAAAATTCCTTTTTTTTTTCGTCATTCATTCCTACTCTATTTCTTTTACCACTTCGAAATTATCATACATTATTAAAAAAAATTTGAAACTAAAATAAATCAACCATATTAGCCTTGTTTTAGATTTTCAGCAAGCCATTCCAGCACTCATCGAATAAACTTTTTACAAAAATCGGAGCTACAAAATATTTTCAACTTTATTAGACTCATCTAAATCATTAGAGTTTTATTCTTAATAGTTTAATAGAATTTTTTCCATGGCTTTCATGTCAGGTTCTAGAAGAAGTTTTAATTTTTCAATGATTTAACGCATATTTATTATTTTCATTTATTTGGTTTTTTTACTGTAGTAATAGTAACGGCCCATAATCCGATGTGGTGTCCTGACTGCCGATATAGCTTTCGTAGTAGCCGTTACGTCTTATTTTCATACAATCCGTATAACAGTCCTTTAACAGTTTTGGTCACGGCAAAAATAGCCCAGTTTTAAAAACTTGGTTCAACAAAGATTCCAGTTGAAAGTTTGAAAAGAAAATAATTTCAATTATTTATTTGTGTAAGTGTTGCCAGTTTTTATATCTTACATTTGTGGAAAGACTTAGCTAGGGTTACATTTTTATAACCTAAATAATCCGATTAAGATATCTCGAACCCTTACATAATTTTCGTATACTAGTTATGCTTAGTTTTTTAATTTATTTTTCCATTTAAGCCGCTAGTGCATAGTCATGATAAATAATCTTCTATTTAAACCCCTGATGTAGTCATGACAAGTTTATATTTGCAAATACAGTGTTATTTATTAACAAATAATTTATTTAAAAAAATACTTTATAAAACGCACGCTATGTTTTATAATTCGTTTTGCCTCACTCACATGTCTCCCTCATTCCTCTTTGCCTCACTTTGTACTTTACATTTTTTCTAAAGCTATATTCTCTCTCTCTCTCTCTCTCTCTCTCCCTCTCTCTCTCTCTCCCCCTCTCTCATACACACACAATAAGAATCTAAAAACTAGAAAGAATACAAACAAAAGGGTTTCTTTTTCTTTCTTTTGTCTTTTTCAATCAACAATGTTTTCTACTTTTTCTTTATGCATGAAGACTAATCACTGTTGTACCAAGTAGCCATCTCTTAAAGCCCAAAATTACTTTTAAAGCAACTTGAAATTAAGTTGTACAATATCACTAACTTGATGAATCCAAGTCATAATTTTGTCTCACAAACATTATTACTACAAACTACTATTGACAACTCATTGCAACAAAACTTGAGACCAACTTATTTCTAAATGATAAGAGATGTAGATTATGTAAGTTCCTTTTTTTGAAAGTTAATTATGTAACGTCCTTAGTTTGTCCTTAGTATATTATTTAAGATGCCAAGAAGAATCTAAGTTGTACTCGCTAACTAGCTAGCTAGCTAACAACCTTCCAAAAATTGTATGAACTTGATTTTAGGAAATTTTACACTATTGAGGCAAAACTTACACAATAAACTAATATAAACCTTTAAAATTCATACCAATCTAAAAAATTAAGCCCATTAGATAGTGATCCCACGTAACTCCAACAATTACTCCAATCATCTTTCCGCATGACTCCGACAGTACCTTCGGCCCTATTGCCATTTATGCGCCCATAGCTTCAACTCCTTGTCATACAACCATCAATGCCTTTGTATAGAAAGCCTCTGCTAGGATCATTAACTTCAGTTCTGATACCAATTATTAAGGAGCTTTATATGATTGGGGGTAGGCCTTACACATGCACACAATGGACTAATATACACATTTGAACCTCATATCCACATAGAAAGGCTAAACCCTTTAGGTAGTGAGGCTATTATTAGTATATATTAAATCTCTTTTCTTTGATATATAATTGATGTCATACAACAAGTTCCACATATCAGTCTGGAATACATAATTACAACTAAATGCCATACAAAATCTTTATGGTTGTACAACATATGAATACGAATACAAATATAAATGTTTAGGAACGAAAATATAAATGCAACAACTTAAAGATAATTGTGTTGTGAATATTCTCGAATGAACTTCAACTTGTCCTAATTCAAGGTTCTTGTTTTTTAGCTTTCGATTCTGCTTAGTGTTTTCATGCAAAAGAAAGTGGAGAAACAATCAAGCAGAAAAGATCAGAAATGTGTATCCAATCTAACAAACTAATAATTGTACAATAAACGATCTATCGAAATAGAAATATAAATCATGCCGATGAAACTAATATAAACTAAACATGTATATAAATGAAGTATAATACATGAATCAATAAAAAATAAATGACTACTAAAAGGAATCCGTCGGGCTCTCCCTAACTTTACGTGTAAAGTGATCGTAGAGTGTTTCTGTTACTCTCACAGCTAGAGTTTGTTCCCCGGGCATCCAAAATCTATACATTGGTCATCGGGCATTCAAGGTCTAAACAACAAAGTGAATTCTTGGTCATCGGGCATCCAAGAATAAAATGACTACTGACTAGATTATGGTCCTCAGACATCCATAAGCCTACTATATCAGTTTAAGTCCATAACGAGTTCAAATTTCAATCAATTTATAACCTAATTCAATTTTATGATTAAGTAAGCTACCTTTCAACAATATATTTATATTCAATAATTCCACAACATTATCATGTCTATTTAGACTAAAATTTATGTCTATTTCATGATTTCTAATCAATTTTATATTATTTTGAAATAAGTTTTCAAATTTGTCCAAGGGTTGACAGTTTGGTAATTTGCCCATATTACATAAACCATAATTCAATTTGAGCCCAAAATCTACAGTTAGAAGAGTATTTCATTTATCTACAACTTTTATGGTTTGAGAAAAAATTAATACAAATCATAGAGGAGTTAAAATAGAGCTCAAAGTATTCAGGTTGCAGCAATAATAGACTAACAATAGCTAGGTATTTTGACTATATTTCTCAAACCATAACTCCTTTTAAGCCCAGATTTTATAGTTAGAAAAATATCTCAATTATCTAAAATTTTTATGTTTTGAGAAAAATTTACTTTGAACCGTAGATAGGTCAAATCAGTGGCCGAAATACTCAAATTGTACCCGATTTTTAGAGAAGACATAAATTCAATTTCGATTTCATATAAGTTTTTAATCGGTTTTAACAACCTCAAAACTAACATTAACATTAATTCAATAGTATATTATTCAAATTCTGGAGCGTACTTAATCTGACGATGAAATGATAGCTCAAAAGTTTCAGAAAAGTCACCGGAATTAGCTATCCGGAACTCGATTCCTAAACGAAAAAGAAGCTACAAATCACAAGAAAACAAAATTGGAATCAACAAACAAATCCCCAAACATAAACGGAATGATTCACATGTCATACTACTAGAATTTCACGATAAAATGGTAGCAATACTTACGTCAAAATGACGAGAACAAATTGAGAAGGAAGAAAACGAAATTAGTGCTCCTTTCCACTTTCGTTTGCTCCCGGAATAATCAAATCTTGATCAAGATAATTAGCACATTCTCTCACCTCTCTCTTTACTTAAAATTTGTTCATTGTATATGATTGAATAAGTGAAATGGGTGGAATAAAGAAAGAAATAGATGAACAACTCAACCAAATACAAACTTAATCTTATTATGTCAACTAATGAATTATTAGTTGTTGAAACTACTAATATTAATTTATTGGGTCTTACAAAACTCAAACTCAAAGTGACGCTTAGACCGAATTGAAAGTAAATTAAAATGTTAATACGAGCCTTCAAATGTAATGGATCATCTCTTATTCAAATTTATTATTATTGAGAAAATATGACAAGTAAAAATAGGGGAGATAGTTATAAAGGAACTTTTGGTGAGATAATTGAAAATTTAAATTTTTTTTAGTAAAGTTATAAGAAATTTAGAGATATGATTAGAAATTAGAGGGGCTTATTACCTATCATGCATCGCAACATGTGACGCTCAACAAATATTAATAGATGTACAATTTTGATTAAATTTCACACTCACCGAAGTGAATTATGTTAATTGTGACCGACAACCATCAAATCAAGAAGGTTTTATTTTTTGAAATAGATAGGATTGAAATTATTTTTGATTATCTGCTTCTGTTTTTTTTTTAATTGTAGTCTTTAGTGTTTGATCAATTCTGAAGTATTTGTTTTTATTAATATGTTTTTATTTTTTTAAGAGTATTTTTGGAAGCAATTTTAGGAATGTTTCGAAAAATTACTTCTACTTTTCTTTTATTCATTACCATTTTGGGAGCAAATTTAGTGATGTTTTGAAAAGTTGCTTTTACTTTTTCTTTCATTAATTACAATAATAACCTCAATTATACTTATTACATTCTCCATTTCAAATATATATATATATAAAAAACATCACTAACCAAACTACACTACTTATCAAAGTAACTTTTAAATTTTATTTACCAAATATTAGAATTATATCCATTTTTAGAGTCATTCAAAAGCAGATTTAAGAAGTGGGTTTTAAAAAGCATTAGTATTCCCAAACTAAACCTAAGCCCCAAGTAATGAGCATGGGCCTTGGACAGGTCTAAGCAACTTGAAAAACCTCCAAGCAGCTTCAGTATCACGTCCCGGGATTTTCCCAATGTCATCCCCACAAATTCTTGTTATGACACCCCTTCGAATAAGCAGCAGAGTGCCTGTGAGGTGACAAAGCATTACTTTGTCCCACCAATTCTCAGTGCCAACATCAAGGTTTCTCGAATGACACCAAACAGGTTACCCATGTATTACTAACGGATGCACACTACAATTGCCTGTTAGTATTTTATCTTGTCATGCACATGCACTCGCATTTATATTACAAGACTAAACCGAAACGAAGGGGCTCCCTAAGAGTATGCATAGAATTGCACCAATGATATTAAAGTGCATGCTAACCATGCCATCAATGATATAAACTTTGAATGTCCTAAGACATCATGTCTACCCCTTATGATAGCCAAATCAAGCAACGTTTAAGTGCTTGGATGCCACAAGACATTGTGTCCCTTAACACAAATGTCAGACAAATGACACTTATATTCTGGATGTTACAAGGCACCATGTCAACCAACATAGATGTCTGTCAAGCAATACATCTCTTGCAAGACAATAAGAACCTAATATTGTCTTTGCAAGCACATGATGCATAACGTAGTGCACCAATAGACCAATTAGAAGTTATACTCACAAAAGTGGTACGTAACAAGGTAGCCTACTAACAAGATGAGTGTAAATCCCTTCCTTCGGAAATTTTCTATTATCAGGCCCCCATAGGCCTTTTCACTGATAATGCCCCTTACGGAGAACTAGCATGTGCCCTCTAGTGGGTCACCCCACAAAGAGGGAGACTCTTTGACACTCCTTGTCCTTGCCCTTTGACAAG
>MKEJ01032847.1:0-16181 GCA_001753735.1 Embelia ribes
GGACCCTATTTTTCTGGGCAACACCTAGCATTTATCTGTTGGTTCTTGTTATCCTGAATATTTTTTCTCCAATTTTTTTGAGATTTTGGTTGTTGTAGTGTTGTCATAGTGTTCTGCAAATTAATAGTTACCTGCTTGTGGGAATATGTACATCAAATCCACATAAAAAGTGGGTCATAGTCGTATAGACTCAATATATCATGGAAAATTGTTGATTAGGTCAATTAGAGTTTTTGGTAACTAAGCCTTTTCTGCACCAAAAGTGATATCCTGCAATTATTTTCACCCCAATATCAAAGTGTTGGACCCTAGGTGACTTAGTGTTGTAGATGGAGTTCACTGAGAAAGTCACCAGGTCGTGGAGCGGGAGCGAAAGTATGAGAGCGTTGCGCCTATAAGCTAAAAAATTGTGGGAGCGGGAGTGAGAACAGGAATTGGGTGCGGTAGCGCACTCTCTCCACAAAGGATTCAGTGACCTAGGATCTTATATCCTTGTTTATAAGACCTATGTTACCAATAAAGTGGATTATTCACGCATGAAAAGTGAAAGTAGAAAATGGTATGGTATACTTGAATAGATTAGACAGATTTGTAGTTGCTTCTAGACATTTTGTTAAGAAATTAGAGATCATGTAACGTATGAACCCATTTGGGTTCAAAATTATGTACATAAGTCATTGTTAGGATCATTGTGTGACCTTTATAATCTTTCAAAATTCATTGTCATTAAAATTAATCATCCATCTTTTATTCTAATATTTACCCTTTTCAATCAGCATGTGTCTATTTCACTATTGAGTCACATTTTTTTTTTTTTTTTCTGAGGCTGATTGGTGCCTTTTGCTTGCGTATTTGGACCAGGAATATCTAATTATTTTGATTTTTTAACATAAACAGTTGGTTGACCCGGTAGATAGGACAGCAGATAGAGATCTTTCACTTGTAAAGGAGTTGGGACTTAAGCTCATTTATGCGATAAATACCCACGTCCACGCTGATCATGTCACGGGAACTGGCCTGATTAAGGTTGCCTTGATGTTCCTTACTTTGTGACCGTTTTTTAACATGGACTATTTTTGTTCATTAAATTTATTTGTCCAAAAAGTGTATCATTTTACCCCTTAGTATGTCTCAGAATCTGTGTCGTCGTTTTTGCAGGGTAAGGTCCCCGGAGTGAAGTCTATTATTTCAAAAGCAAGCAATGCAAAAGCAGATGTCTTTGTTGAGCCCGGAGATAAAATTCATTTTGGTGGTCTATTTTTGGAGGTAGGCATGATGCATGATGCCTCTTTTTGTTGATAAATTAAAATAAAATGATTGCTTCATATGAAAATTTGTGTTCTACTTAACCTTTTCTTCATCCAATGTTACTCTAGTAGCGAGACTGGCTTGCACATCTTGCAAATGGTAACATCAGATGTATGTTAAAGCTGAATAGGGTTATTGATAAACGATAATACAATCAAATGAGATGAGGAAGAATTTGTTGAGATTGTTTTGACACTTTTAATAAACACAAATAAATGTGCTCTCTTTCCCTTTTTATCGTATCAAACGAGTTCTCATAAACTCGATTTTCAAATGGAAATTTTGTAATGTATTATATTACATCAGGTTAATAACATTCCCAAATCCCTAACCATTTCATTGTCCTATTTTCAAAATAAATCATTCAGCAGGATGCTATAGGGGTATCAATCAATCGGTAAAGAAATGAAGCATGTGTGCATAAAGTGTAGTCTTGCGCCTATCGTAATTGAACATCTTGTGTTATATATATTGTGTATGTATATGTTGCAGGTTCGTGCTACACCAGGCCACACTTCTGGATGTGTTACCTATGTTACAGGAGATGGAACCGACCAGCCTCAACCGAGGATGGCTTTCACGGGTGATGCCCTACTAATACGCGGATGTGGTAGGACAGATTTCCAGGTATTATTGTTTGTCAAGGGGCAGTGTTTTTCATTTTTCTAAATAATTGGGCCCAATAATATTGAAACTTAATTTGTGTTACAGTTCTCAGTTTTATTTTAAAGTTGGAAGCCTACAAAATATAATTCAATCTTAGACATGATTAGAACTCCTATATATTCTCTTGGATGCTGTCGATATCTATTATTTATTTGTTGTTGTTTCTTTTTATCATCATTTGACTTCTACAACGTTTTAATGTTTGCAAGATATATTTCCTATGTGCAACACGAAGGATTGTTTGTTAATTTCAGTTTACCGCATCTTGTGATTTGGGGTATCTTGTATAACGAACAACATATTATTATTATTTTTATTTTATTTTATTTTTGCTTTACAAGAAAAAGGCTAAAAGACGGGGACAAATATATGACTGACCTTGAAGCTGATGTTTCTAGCGGAGAAATAGTTAGCATACACTGTCACTGAAGCAGTCTTGTACGTCCGCAGCTGCTGACCGTTGGGACCACGATCACACGCTCTGTCGTGCCACTCGATCACCGTCGTCTCTCTTCCCGCTCCTTGGAACGTGATGTATGGTTTCGATGCAGGCACCACAACCTTCTCTCTGCGACGGAATCAGGAATTGGAAATGTAAGCATCATAAAATTTATAAAAACATGCTGAATCTCAATCATATATAAAGACATATATATATATATATATATATTGGAATTTCCAAAAAGAAAGAGAGTTTTTTAATGTGAATCATGATAGTGAGAAATAATTTTTAAGTGTAGTAACTATAATTAATAATATTATATATGCCACCCCTTTTGATATGGCCTTGTAGCTCAGTTGGTACATTTTGCTATTACCAACTCCTAGTACTAGGTTCAAACCTCACCTTATAAGCTTGGTTTTACTATTGTTATGGTTAAAAATATTATGGGTTTGGTATACTTTCAAAAACTGTGGGCCATTGATAAAAAAATTATAACAACTTAATAATATTTGTTATTAATAATTACAAATTTTCTAATGTTAAACAAAATATTAACATTATAATTATTAACATTATATACAAATGAGAACATCATTGTGTTATTAATTAGTTCCAATCCTTAAAAAGTTGTAAAGAAAAATATCTATTTTTCAATCTTTTTCTTTAATTTAATAAAACATAGAAATTTGGAAAAATATATTTGTAATTATTTCTATAACTAATTTATCATTATAAATAAAAAATTAAGAACTGGTCAGTCTATAATTTGAATCTCGAAAAAATAAATATGCATTAATTCTTTTTACTTTCATATTTTTTTGATAAATTATGAGAAAAATAACACAGCTTATAACAATTAATAAATCTCGTCCCTCCGAGTAGAAATTCTGGCTCCGTCCCTACCCTGTCCCTACCCTATCGTATATGTGATTGCTCTAGTCTTTTTGCATAAAAAGAATACATGCTCAATTTAATTATTTCTCACAACAATGCGCTTACGCTTAAAACAAAAAAAAAAAAAATTGGTTCCGACTCCAACTCAAAAAAAGTACAAATCTTGTACAAAAATCAGATAAATATGGCATTCGGTTCCAACACCTCTTATTAGATTATAACGAAATATGTATAATTTTTAACATGATATTCGGTATATAAATCATTACTATTTTTATGTAACAATTACTTGTAACAATAAAAATAAAATAACGAATAATAAACATACTAACATGTAATAACCGGCACTAATTTGTATGACGACATTCTCGGTGTTGTTCTCCGGGACCGAGTCGACAGCCGCCTGAACCGACATAAACTCCGCTCCACCGCCAACGTCGACGCTAATGTGGCGTAGGCCAGTGGGTCCCACCCACCTGTGGAGCGGCCTAGTCAATTCGTAGCCTGAAATTTGAAAGAGTAGCATATGTGAGAAAAGGAAAATATAAAGAGCAAACACATATAGCTTATGTAAACCCATTGAATTAGAAATTTAGAATAAAAATAAATAAATTGTAAGTTAGATAAAATAAAATGAAAGAAAGAGTAGAGTGAGGATGGATGGCTTGAAAATTGGAGGTGTGGGCGGTTTGTGAATGCAGAGTGGGAGAGAGAGAGAGAGAGAGAGAGAGAGAGAGGTGGTAACTACTAATATATATATATATATGTATGTATACAAACCATCTGTATAACATCTCTGATTTGAGGGGTAAATGTGTAAATTTCAATTGTATGCGGTGCTTACAACGGTCCACTTTTATTGGTTGAATTATTTACTAATAGTCACATAGTTTGGATTAAAGTTCTATTTGGACTCCACAGTTTCAATTTAAGCACCATTAGACCTAATTTAGGAAAGAAGACAGATTTAGTCTCCAAATTTTGAAAAAGTAGTAGTAGCGTTGGTATCTTTCGTTGTCTTTTCCTAATATTCAGAATCTTAGGATGATTTAAGTAGACTAAAGTACCAAACATAAGTAATTTTGAAAATACTAATTTACTCTTAGCTAATATTGATTGGGTAGTTATGTTGATAACATTTCATGATTGAGGATGATTTTACAATTGCAATTGAAACTATAAGGACATTATTTGTCAAAATTATGGAGATCATGGCTGTAATTAACATATTTTTCTTTGCTACTTTGGTCTACCACATGGAAATTATATGCTACTAAAGCAACATTTGTGTTAAGATCAATAGTTCGTTATAATTAACAAGGATTTTGGTGGGAGGGTGATGATAGACTTGTTTTTGGTATAACTTGGGGATGGCAATGGGCTAGTTTTGGGGGCTTTTTATGAATACCTAATCCGTTTATAACCAATTAAAATCTGTTTAAGCTATCTTAATAGTCTTTGATTAAGGTATGGTCTGGTTTTGGTATTGAAAACTTAGGTCTAGTTTGGAATGTTGGTTCTTTTGATAAAAATTATATTTTTATGCATTACAATTGTTTCGAAAACTTAGGTCTAGTGTATGAATTGGTACATAAGTAGTGTTATAGATATATAACAAGAGCATTATGAATGTAGGATCCGCCTAATGACTGTCAAATATGCCTATGTGTTATGCATCTACACACCATTTGTGTACCAACTCGTATACCGTCGGTGTATTGAAACTAACTCTTTTGATAATTCGATTCTCAAAATTGTTTTTCAAATTAGATTCTAAAAGCGAGTATAATTCGAGTGTTGGTAAATAAATTTTAAATGTTGTTTTGATAAATAATATAGTGCTTGGAAAGTTGGTGCTTTTTATTGTAAAAAAATAAAAATAGATATGTATTGAGAATATAACAAATATAATTGACATTATTTTAATAATTAATGATTGAAAAAATAAAAGTTATTTTTAAAAGCACCCTATGATTTCTTCTAAAGGCATATTTTAAAAAATAGAAACATATTATTAAATTTAAGCTACAATATATAAGGAAAAAAATAAAAATTGTTATAAAATATTATTGATGTGATGTTATACTGTGACTAATGTAAACATTGATCCCAATAATTAAATACAAATATTATGTATTGCGCAAACACGACCATCACATTAACTTATAAATCCACAATATACCTATAAAAAGAAAGGGAAGAAGAAGAGATGAGACACAGAAAATAGATAACGAATGCCCAAAAATAAGCCCAGAAACTAGGCACAGAAAGACAGAAAAAAGAGAGAAAATAATGGAATCTTTATATTTCCAAATTTATTTTACATGTAATATCAGGTTGTAATATCTTTTTTTATATAAATAAAAGTATATGCCAGTATTAGTCCCGTAGAGTAAGCCGTTATTTTAACTTGAGGCTAAACCACATAAATCTTGGTCTCTAATTTTACTTTTCTGCAAATTATTGTATTTGTTTTCTGACATGATTCATAATACGTTATCAATTCAAGTCTTTACAAAAAAAATATTGTTAGACTTTGTAAATTTTTTTATAAATTTATCAAAATTTATATTTAAGTTTTGAAGAAAATCATATTACTGTAGCAGTATGGCTAGACAGTGGTTTTAAATCGTTGTCCACACTTTTCTCCTAACCATTTGGTTAGTGACCTTTGGATCTATGTAGATCCCGGAGAGGTTGGTTTCATGTATTTATGATTATTAAAACTACCAATTAAATATCAAATAAAATTTTCAATTATTATTCAGCTTTGAGTTCCGAATTATTCATTATTCCAAATTATTTCAAGTATTAAGCGGAAGCAACAAGTGGGCCGTCACAAAAATTTGGCCATGAATTGACTTCAACGCACACAGCAAAATTCAATAAAGAAAGTAATTTTGTTATTTTGTGAAGTATTTATCGGTAATAAGTTAAATACTAATTCGCAATACTTTCAAATATTGCAGCATCATATTATTCCATAAATATAACCTATGAAGGAGCATAATTGAGTGTGAAACCATAAAACATTTTCAACACCACTCGAGGCCTATTGACAAAATAAAAGAAAATAAAGTCATGGTAGGGCAGCAAAATTTTAAGCGATAGAGCGTGCTACCCAAATTTTTTGCGCTATGTGAGCTTAAATATTTCCAAATACAAGAAAGTATTATTTTTACTTGATATAAATTTTTATTCAATAATATAAAATTATTTTCCCAAAATTTTTATGTATAAAATTTAGAGAGTTTCAAAATAATTTTAGCTCATACGTTTATATATAACTTTGTTTTAGTCAATGGCATGGCTCATAAAATGACAAAAGGGGCATCCATTTAATTGAAGAAAGAAAAAATGCCGAGAAAGAAGAAAATTTTAACTTAGTCAAATAAAATTGTTGGCTATAAGAATAACATATATATATATATATATGTATATGAAAATTGTACATATATATAGCAATTTCAACAACACAAGTTTTTGCAGCATCAAATATTCTGCGATAGCCTGAGTTACGAGTTTACTCTAAAATGGACACTTTTATGGTAGCAAACAATAAGAGAAATAATTTTTATTAGTTCATAAAATACCTCAATTTTAAATTGAACATTGAGATTAAATTAATATTTATTTGAGATATGTTTCAAGTTAAAAATATGGCGACACCATGTTTCTCTATGAGTGGAGCAGCCATGATTAACTTGTGCGGCCTCTTACTGAAATAAATATACATATGGTGGTAGATGATAGCAAGTTCAGGATGGTTGATCGGACTATTAAATTATAAGAGAAATTATTTCTCGATGAGGGGCATCAAATATACTTCCAGTTTAGCCAAACGTATTAAGTATAGCGTTGGAGTTAAAGATTGCTATCTTCTAGTTTAGCCAAACGTGTTAAGTATAGCGTTGGAGTTAAAGATTGCTATCTTCCAGTTTAGCCAAACGTATTTAGCCAAACTTATTTATCAATTCCAGATATAAACAGAATGATACAGAAGGGAAGTATTTTTATGAGTTTTGAATTTTAAATATATTATTGGAAATGAATTAATATTGTATTAAGTTATTTCTCAGGTCAAAAATATGAACCTGATGAAGCAAGTTCAGGATGGTTGATCGGACTATTAAATTATTTATTAATATACCCATATGACTTAAAAGGTATATTATCAAACCCGCTAACATATTAAGGGTAATTAATAATTATGTTTACAAGCCTAGCCATATATATATTGAGATTTAATTTCTTGTTTCAACCGATAGGAAATAAATTTATTTATGATAATCACTGCTTTCGCATAATTGGCACTGGAAATAAATATGATGACTCTCAATTACCCATCCGACCAGCTTTGCTATATTCGTTGATGTGAATGGTAGAATGTAAGCGGTTGTAGATGATAGCATGCTAGTAGGTGCGGGTCATTAGCCTAGATATGACATTTGTTTAGCATATCATATTAGAGTTACCCCCTACATATGAGTTTGAGTCAATATTGGGGGAAAAGTACGATCATTAGCTCCCTTAAAGTTAATTAATTATGTCATTATTGTTAAGCGAAAGTAACTTGGAAGTGTGATTATAAGATGCCCAAATTTGGTGCCATATATTATTCATCGGTTTTTAGAAGCAAACATAAATGGTTGAACAAAGTAAAGAAATGACTTAACTGTATTATAGCTTAACTGGCTTAAGCATATGAATTATAAAATTTGGCTTAACTGGCTTAAGCATATGAATTATAAAATTTGGCTTAACTGTATTAAGCATATGAAGTATAAAACTAGAGTTGTTGGTAATTCTCTAAATTAATGATGAGAGTTATTCGATTTCATAATTATAAGGCACAAAACATGCCTAGAGATGGGTGTTCCTGAATCTCCTATTACAATGAGATAAAATCTGAGTATTCTTCACTTCTAGATATGCTTGCATTGAAGAAAAGAAATGGAAGATTTATCTCAAGTGATGCGCTGCAAAAGTTTTATATACCAGCAACAAATGTGACGATTCTTATAGAAATTGCTTGGGATAATATATTACAGGATCTGCGTAATGCTTGTGGATATAAAGATATTGGGGTATAACAAATTTGATTGTTTGACAAAGAAAAATGATGAAAAAGTTTATTTATATTTTATGCGGGGCTCGAACGCGAGATCTGGAGATAGGTTGACAACACTATACTATGTATCCTCCTTTTCGCCATCAAAGACACTACCTCGTGGGCGTTAAAAGATTATATAACTTTATTTGAATGGTGGTTCAATATGAGTAAAATAATTGATCACTGCTTATTAATCAATATATCTTTATGAACTATTCAGATATTATAGTAAATTCCTAACAGTGGAAGATATTGATAGAGTTCTTAAATGACAATCATTCAGATAAATATTTAATGATTTACAATTATCCAGTTATCATTCAAATCAGACGGAGACAATATTTTGAACAATGCTTGATCAGTCAAGAAAGAGTGTTATAAAATATTATTGATGTGATGTTTTACTGTGACTGATACAAGCGTGGAGCCAAATCATTAAATACAAATATTATACGTTGCGCAAGCACAACTCACCGCATTGACTTATAAACCCACAATCTACCTATAAAAAGAAAGAGAGAAAAATAAGAAATGAGGCACAGAAAAGAGATAACGAGCGCCCAAAAACAAACCCGGAAATCAGGCACAGACAAAGAGAAAATATTGGAAGCAATTTGGCCTATATTTTCAGCTTTATTTTATATATTGTAATTTCTCTCTTTATATAAATAAAATTGTACATTGATATTAATCCCGTGAAGTAAGCCCAAATTAAACTTGATTTAACTTGAGATTGAACCACATAAATTTTGATCCCTTATTTTATTTTATTTTGTAAATTATTATATTTATTTTCTGTTTTCATTCATAGCAAAAACAACCGTGAAAAAGCAATTTTTAAGTAGTCCATTATGTCGACCAGGAAGTAATAGCACGTGATTTGTAATTATCAATGGCAACGTCCGGGTTCGTGCTTTCACTTTCATGGACCCAATGAAAGGGGACAGTAGCAATAAAGGTTCCTTTTGGTAGAGTCTTCAATAAATATTTATCAAAGTTCGCTGTTAGAAAATAAATATAATAAAAGCTCATAGTGTATGTATAATGTAATAAATGGGTCCTCTTAATAATAAGTAATAATTTATTATTTAAAATGATATTATGATACAAATATTATCTTGATAATATTATTGATTATTATTTTATTTTATTATAATGAAGAATTTATTATTAAACTGTTACAAATATACTTATTGGGTTTAATTAACCCACGAGTGAAGAGAAATATTAAATTTAAATATATTATATAATGTGTATCTCCCCTAACTGCTTGTGAGTTTTTTTTATAGTAATAATAGGTGATAAACTATTATTGAACAAATATAATTGGAAGCTATTTGTTCATATTAAATCTAATTCAATTCATTGATTAAGACATTCGGCCAGTCGGAGGGCTTTATTATTTATTGAATTATGGATGCGCCGGATTTAAATACATATGAATTACATATACAATTAAAAAGAGTTTTTTAAAAATTATCTATTTGACCTAAAATAGGTATTAAAAGAAAAAGTTTCCATGTCGATTTGGTGTAATTAAAATTATTTTAAGAACAAAAAAGTATGATAAGAGTGCTATTTTTATTTTTTGCCGCTTCTCTTCATTCTCTCTTAATCTAGTTTCAACCTAAGTAAATTTGTATCTAAGAATGCAATAGAATTGTTTTATTAAATGTTCATTGTTTGAATCAAGAAGAATCTCAGACACGCATTGTTTGCAATTATTACGAAAGACTTGTCATGTTGGAAGATAATTCCTATTTTATATTATTAGTATTATGTAAGGAGAATGAATCAAAATGTAAATGCTTTGACATAATTTTTTTATGACATGGATAATTTATATTGTTAGATTTAGTTTAATTCAACAATTGAATCACTTCATTCGTAGAATTAGCCTGTATTTAATGATTTAAATTTTATATATCAAGAATTATATCAAGTCACGTGTCCTTATGTAAGAATAGAATTGTGATAACTATGTAAACAAATTTGGGGATTCAAATACTTGCTTCACAATCGAATCATATGGTATTATCATGCCCAAGAATTACAATATAAAAAAAATATAGAAATATATAATTAATATATATGTGTATGCAAGGACAAAGCTATTCGTTTGCTCCATAATTTTGAAAAATTCACTAGATATCCTATATTTTATAGTTAAATTTTTTTTACGTGATTGCAGTCTCCCTCTAAAAATATTTTGTAAGACTTAATTATAACAACTAAGTTATGTCTTACATTGGTTTTTATATTAAAATTGATTGTATTGAAAAAAAATTATATAATATTTAATTATTTTAAATATTATAATGACATTTAATTTTTTACAATATCCAGCCTTTATTTTTTTATTCATAGTTGCTATATGTATGTATACCAATATGGTTAAATTCTTAACAGGCAACGAAATTGTATTATAATTAGTCTGCAAGGATTGGAATCAAAACTTACGGTGGTTCCTTACGGTGGCAAGTTCAAGACATTCCTGATTAAGGTTTTTTAGCACCTTTCATGATGCAAATGAGCCGAGTCTTGGATTATCCAAAGTCTTCAAACTCGGATCGCTCGTTTAGTCCGACTGCTCATGCTCAATAAAATTCTCTTTGTCGTGCCTCGAATTCCTACGAACTTGTGGACGCGAACTTTAATAAAGAAAAGAACGCATGGATTATATATACAAGGTTCCAAAAGAAAATTTTAAAGTATTATCTATGCCATTCACATACCCGAGGATGTGAGGTTTAATAAAGAAAAGAACGAATGAATTATATGTACAAGGCTCCAAAAGAAAATTTTAAATTGCTATCTATGTCATTCACATACGCATCTGTCTGCCACTGCAGAATGATCCTACGCACAATCTACAACCACATCAACAATATGTATATATAACAATAATTACGCTAAAAAGAAATGAGAATGACCGGCTCTATTTTCAGTATATATATATATATATACATCTGAATCGAGTAAACCAGCTTGTTTACTTATACAACGCTACAAGCTGTATGCTTGTCAAAATACAAAAGATAAGGAAATGAATATATACATAGGTTCTTTGTCTTCTCATAAAAAAGCAAGAACCTATCTATACATTCACCATGATAACAACATTAAGTCTACGCTATTAAAGTACGCTATTTCAAAAGAAGTACATAAAAGTAAAGTACAAACACTTGTACCAAAAATATGTACAACATGAATACGAGTATCTAGGGATACTCCATGCCAGACTCTGCACCTACAAAGCTACGCATATGCCAAAATATGGGGAAAAAAAAGAAAGTATGCAGTTAGTCAATAAATTCTACTATAAATAAGAGAGTATGATATATACATTGTGAATGAATGTATGCCTATGCATAAATATCATGTGAATATAAATAAAATTATAAACATGAATGCAACACACACCAACGCACGTCCATGCCAATGCCAACACTTTAAAATATTTTTATTCGGGACTAGTAGCACTACGCTGTTAGAAAATTGTTAGGCCATCACCCGCTGGTGATATGACCGAGCCTTCATTGATCACCATCCGTTGGTGACGTAATTAATGGTATAATCCTAGATCTGATTTCTCGCCTTTTACGGTGAGGCTAAAGACCTTGTTGCCAAAATTTACGCATTTTAGGTTTTGTTTGATACATTTATGTCCCAAAAATAAAAGGACCATGTCCACGCATTTAAAATAATTTCCTTTCAAAATCCACACCAATGCAATACCCCACAATGCTACATGAATGCAATACAATGCATTAGCTATGCATGTTATCATGTTGATTGTATGCACGTACGTGATAATGAACAACGCATGAACTTGAATATCAACTACGCATATAAAGAATTCTACGCTAATTCTACGCCTTTACGATTTAACAAATACATATAATTCATTCATGCATAATAACGGTCATTTCTATGCATCTCTACGCTTACACTAATTCCGCACCTATGTGACTTGTCAATTCACGTCAAAAGGTCTACGCGTATTCTACATATATGTGACATTTCTATCACATCCAATTCAATACTTAATTACTTCACATTCTAACGGTTCATTCACGCACATACATCGGACAAAGTCATCAACCTTATATTAAAATTTGTTGACTACCATACCTAAATTGAAGCTAGAAGTCGTCCCGAGATTTCCTATGCAAAAGCCCCAATTCGGCCTCCGCTATGCCTCTTGATTTGATCTACGAAGCGCACTTGAATCAATTCACAGCTAGAGATAAAAATGATCCACACACTATAAGTATCAAGAATATCAACTTTATTTTTCACGTGCAAAAGGTGCATAAAAAACGAGAAAGATGAACGAGAGAAATGGAAGACGAGACTTATGCCAAAATGATCTCTACGATATAAGGGTGAATAATCTCCAATTTTTATCCAAATTCGAGCTCTTATATTAGATCAAATCAAGCTCTCAGGGTTTGATAACAATGGAGTCTCCCTTTATCTCTTTAACTTTTCAAAAATGATAGGAAGTGGAGAGAGAGAATGAGTATTATAAAGTTAAAAACTAATGGGATCCACGACTTTCTAACGCTGACTGGGTGTAACGGTACACCGACTGGGTGTAACGGCACACCAGTGTACTGGTATACCACTTGGTGTGCTGAGTTCCAGTGAGTTATGAATCCTCGCTAACAAATGGTTGTAACGATATACTGAATTGGCATATCGGTACACTACCGTGTAACAGTATACTACGCAGTGTACCAACTTTCAGTATGCTCAGAACAAAAAATAGAGTTTGTGTGCTGCTATACCCCCACTGATGTACCAGCACTCCGGCCAGACAGAATTTCCCACTAACAACCAACCAACAAAATTTTCTACCGGGGCGTTGCCCCGCACCCCTCAAGGGGCGACTCCCTCTTAACCTACATGACCTGACCGGGCAGGTCAAACTCCGTACCAATCTGTTGAAGTGGCAACAAAGATCGCGGTATGAAACAACAATGCTACCACCGGCAAACCCTGACCTCACATAGCATTACTACGTGAGTCGCCGTTATAACCACGCCACATGACTATGCACAACACACTATACACTACGCATATACATATAATCCATGCATACCACGTAATAATAATATTATTTATGATGCATAATATTATTATTAAAACCAAAGATCTCCATCGAATTTCCGGGATGTTATATTGTTTAGGTTGGGCTCAGTTTGACTCACTTCATAGTTGTAAAGCTCGGTTTGGGTTTTGCTCTCCTTGTTTAGCTAAATGAGTCAAGCCTAAATTGATGAGGCTCGGATCATTTTAATGGCCATAAATTATTGAATTGGATTACCAAATATTTCAAAAGACCAATATGAACATGAATCTATTGTAATGTTACCATTTGATAACAACTTATCAGTATATATATCAAATATTTAGTCCGAATTATATCTATTTAAGAATGCAATCTTACTTTTTAAATTTGAAATTTTACACATTTTTGTTTTAAAATTAATTAAGCGATCTCGAGCATTTAACTAGCCGTCTGGGGAATGGTTCAAACTTGGTTCGTTTATTTAACGTGCCCTATTTATTGTTTAGATTCGATTCATTTATAACTAAATAAGCCCAAACTGAGCTTTTGAGGAAGAGAGCTCGAATTTATTCACGAGGAACTCGATTTATTTGCATCCTTTAGCTTTGATTATAGATTTGTAAATTATATTGAAGTACCTCGACCGTAATAAACATTGATAAATAGTATGAGCTAACGTACCTTGATACATATTGTTGGAATTTTTTATAAATTCCATAATTGTATGAATGGAAAGTTGCAGTTTTTGGAAAGGTTATCGCTTTTTTTATGAATGGTCGCACCGATAAAAAGTTATAACTTTAAAAAATATTGCAACTTTTTATTAATATATACCAACGTGTCTATTAAAAGGGCCGGTCTCCCCATTTTAAGTAATTTATTTTCATGGCATAATTTTCCAAAAATACAAAAAATTACATAAATTTTTGTAAGTTGACATTAGAGATTCCGTAGAGAATTTCACTACCGCGAAAAGACTGAATAATACTTTGTCATTAAATGCCAAAAGATTGAACTCGTTTGAAATATTTATCCGAATATATTCAAATTATTATTTCCAGTTACAAATTTCATAGAATAGGATATCCATCTTTCAGAAGTCCACCTATTTTGTTCACCATGTGCATTTGTTTTTCTTCAATAAGTAGTGTTTGTGCGGATTCTTTTTAAATTGTCAATGTTACCATAAGCCCCAACTTTTGTAAAATCTTCAACAGTATTCTTACAACTACTTATTTTTAATAATCTCTGTCCTGTATAAGCTGGATCCAATTCATTTTTCAGAGGTCCACCAACTTTTTTCAGCAAGTGCTTTTGCATACTTTCAATGACTAGTGTTTGTCCGGAAATTTGAAAGCACTATCTCTCATTGTGTTTTTATTCAGATGTCGTTTTTATGGTTGGCATTGTTTTTTATTAAAAAAAGTAGTGAAATTTTATACAGATACGTATGTAGAACATGTATTGACACGTAAGAGAGAAAAATATTATTAAATTTATATTGATTTCTCTTTATTATGTGTCAATACTTTCTCTTATATATCAACACATATACGATGGTATGTAAGAAATTTTTCTATATTTAGAACCACACTGGGATTTCTTTTAAAGTTTGATTCTGTTTTTTTCCTTAGCATTAATACAAAACTATCCTTATATATTCAAGTGATACTTCCAATTCAAGCCTACTTCAACAATAAAGAATCATTTTTAACAAATCTTGAATATTACTAATCTTAATATTTTTTAATATTATTATCAAATATTGATATGACATCCGCTTTTAAAATTAAGATTTAAAAATAAAATTTGAAAACCACCAGGAACAATTACTTAAAACTTAAAGCAAGACTCCAATTAGTGATTACTTGAGCAACATGTATTTGTTGTTTATATTTAACCTATGATGGTGTGAGAGCCGAGGATATAATAATTTATTTCGAGTAGACGCAATGTTACTTTCTGGATAGCAATAATTGTGAGTGATTTCCTATCACTTTTGCTTTTCCTTTGGAGAGGACAACAATCAAACTTTACTGGGATCGGTCCCAAGGAGCATTGGGCTATGTGTCAGTTTGCGTTTCGAGAGTGAAACCGAGAATATGAGAGCATCAGGTAGATAGTTTAAAAATTGGTGAAAATGAGAGCGAAAGAGGGAATTAGAGTTGAAAGAGAAAACGTCATTTATGCACGAAAGATTGAATGACTTATAATGGGCTGTATGTTTATTTGGGCCATCGGATGTAAATATTAAAATAGTGGGGGAAAAAATCACTTTAATATGAAATATGAAAATTTTAATTCAATAGTTTGAATGGATCTATAGTCAGGGGCGGACATAGAATTTTTATCAAAAGAGACAAAATTCATAGGTTGTAGAGAATCTGACCCTTGATAAAATATATATTTTTTTGTTTTATGTATATATATTTAATTTTATTCATTATTTATTTTAAGTGATAGATATATGTTTTTATACACAATGAAACACAGAGAATGTTACAGTAATTAAGCCAAATTACCCGCATCCCTTGCTTATTACCAGGAAAATAAGGGACTAACAATGTAAATATTACTTGACAGTTGTACAGGTACTGTGCACTATAAAAAACTGTCATAGGACAGCTAAAAGGGGGCAGGTGAAAAAGTTTCTCTCTCTACAATTTACACTTACCTAA
>MKEJ01032850.1:0-12829 GCA_001753735.1 Embelia ribes
ATCCTACTTAACCAGAAAAATGTATAAAACTGTTATTTTCATGAAAGTTTATTTTATGAAATTATTTTAATTTTTGGAATATTATTTATTAATATTTAACACTTAAAATATTAATAAATATTTGTTGGTCCCTTAGGCAATTCAAAATGAACAAATATATGCAATAAAATAAATAAAGTTTAGGGAAGAAATTTTATAGTGGTTCGGCCAAAGATCAACCCGATTCTCTGCATCCACTCTCTCAAGTCTCCGCTTGAGGTTCCGTTAATCACCAACGAAACAATTACATCAACCGATTAGCTTCCTAGGTGTTAATCACTCCACTTGAAACAAACATTCAAGTCTTGAAGTATACCCTTATAACAACTCACAAAGAGTTACAAAGTTTAAGAATGAAATATTACAACTTTGCACTCCCTCACAAGTATATATGATTACAAAGATTAAGAACACTCTTAAGAGGGCTAGCATACTAGAATAATTTAGAAATTAGGCTTTGTGTGCCTTGGTTTGATATTCAATTGCTCAAAAATAGTGAAAGTATTTTTTGAGCTTTCTCTCTTTTGAATGATTAGTAGAATAATTGTCATGATTATTCTTGATGAATGGATGAATAGAAACCTTCAATTAAACCTCTATTTATAGACATTGATAAAGAACTACTTTTTTTATAGCCATTTATACCATTATGAGCATTCAAAAATTTGACCGTTATATAGAATTGAGCTAACTGTCAACACCTAGAAAGGCTGACTGTCGACACCTACTGACTATCAACACTTGCTAACTGTGGACACCTATTTTGAATTTGATCTTGATCAAAACACAAAAGTTGTAAATCGTTGAATTCTCTTTTTATAAAGATAAGGTAGACTTTCATTGAATCAGCAAGCTAAGAGATATACCCATTTTACAAAACAACATCGTTTTGAATGCTTGGACTATTTTTCTTCATTTTGGCCTCTTACACTTTGAATTGGATTTTTACCAAAATATAAAACTTGTAGATATTTAAATTATCCTTCTATATGTGTTTTGTAAAAATCCATTGGATTTATGAGTTAGGAGATATGGTATAACATCCCGGAATTTCAAGTAATCCCGAGTACGTCACTGTCGCCCAATCTCATCATACAATCAAATGAAACAGCTAACAGTTGTGCTTTATTAAAAAAAACTGCTTCAAAAGTATTCAAACCAATAATGATATCCTACATCATCTCGGTCCCTAGGCCTACAACTGTTTGATAAAGAAACAAAATATTGAAATAAAAGAAGATATGACGATCCCTAAGTGAGCTACAATCTGTCATAACCACGATTCTCATGACTTCTAGCCCCAAGTTCTACTTGGTGTTTTCATGCAAAATACAGTAGAAAAACCCATCAAATAGGTACGAGTCGGAAACTAGAATACAATTCTGAAGAAATATGATATGTAAAATATTGTAACATGCGGCAACAATAAGAGCCAATATAGAAAATTACTACTCAACATTATTTGTAAAAATATGCTGCTACAGCTAACCATATCTCAATCATCTACCAGGAGTCACATCCAATTGTTGGGATATATTGTCCTCCAACACACTGCCAACCACTCGAAAATACTATTTCCGAGGCCAATGACCACTTTTGAGGGTCCAAACATAAGTACTGCTAAGATACGGCCAATACAGACTCCGTGCGCCACAACCAACACCGAATATACGCACCTCTGTATGTCATGACCACTGCGAATTATACGCTCCTTCGCCTGCCACCCCACTGCAGAATATACATTCATCCGCGTAGCAAAAACCACAACTACATATATTATATGAATTTGAAGTATACAATCATACCCCTACGTCTATCGAAGTCATGCCTACGCTGAATGTGACACGTACAACATTCAATCAGTTTATCATTCAATAACCACTTTTATTTCATACTACACTTTACTTGAAATTCTTCAAAAGGTTTCAATATGTTTTCTATCATAAAGTTCCAATAACGACCAGCAATAAACATTTTCACAAAAATAAATGTGATTACTTTAAAGTTCTTATGCAAAACAACCATCACACCAAAACAACCCATCTCGTCCAAACGAAAGGTATCTCATCCGGACGAAAAAACCTCTTGTCCGGACCAAACCAAACTTATCCAGATTAGATCCCCTTCGATCCAAACATGCCTTACTTCACAAAATACAACCAAAATACGACCATACCTTATTGAAAATTCAACCAAACTTATTCAAAACTTCTACAAATTACTTTAAAACACCCAAAACAATCAAACAAGCGCTTTCCATAGAATTGAATTATCGATCTGCAACGTACCTTATGTCAACCATTTCCTCTACAACTTATCACTCAAACACAAGGCTACAACCAAAATTGAGAGATAATTCTCAATATTAACAATCATCTAATCATCAATTCATCATTATAATAAAATTTTGATGAATTATAATAAGAACGGGTATGAATAACCTGAATAAATAAGGCATAATACGTTTGTCAAAATGATAAGAACGAGACGAAAAGTTCGAATCCACAGTTGGATTGTCTCCCAATGTATTCTTCCTCTCGGATTGAAGCATTTTTTGTTGCCTTTTCTTCTTCTCTTCTTCCTTCCTTTATCTTATCTCACTGTTGAACAGAATATAACATGAGATCGAACGTGAAATTTAGGGAGAGTTGATTATCTTTCCTTTCCACTTATATTTTATTATAATTTTTGGTCCTTATAATTTGCAGGGCCTTACAGTTCTCCGCCCAAAAGAATAAACGTTGTCCCCGAAGTTCAAACTATACTCAACATTCTACTCACCTCTTACGTTGTTCCCCTTACAATAGTTTCTAATGAGAACTTATTCGTCCTCAAAATTTGTATATCAAATACCTCTTCATATAGCCGATTTGTGTTAGTGAATTCCCAAGCTAATCTCCCAATTCACTTCCTCATTCGGATTCCACTCTCTCACCAGAATCTAATGATGAGCTGATACGAACAACGACCTCATCTGTCTACTACACCAATTCAACTCAACCAGACACCACACATATACTTCACGACAATCACACGCAAAGTTAGACAACCTATGACACTGCCAATTAAACAATCGCATAGTACAATCTCATTATGTATACTTATTGGCCTCAATACGATACAATAACCGGAGTCACACAAACTAGGCAACACGTCCAGTCATACGACACCATAAGAATCCCACAACCAACTACATGTCCACCCAAGGCGTACGACAATCATGATGAACCTTAGAACAGACGTGCTCCTGAGTCCTAAACAACCATATCAATTCCTGGAATAAGCGTAGTGCCAAGGTACACCAATATCGCTACAATCACCTTAATGACCGCATAACCTCCTATCGGCGACAATATGAACTCACATCAACAATCTTACAGCATTGTATTATTGGAAATACAATGTCTTATTGATGACCACTACAAGTACGACAATCCCAACAACATTCATTTTCTACTAATCCAAGAGAATTTCAGAACGATTCACTAACCTAACCATCCAAAATGTCACCATTCTCATATTAGTTAAGGGGGCATTCGAATAGACAATTCATGTATCCTCCAAAAAAATCTCACCACGGTAATTACATATATGACATCTATCAACCACTTCTACCAGCTTAGGTTTGAAATACTGAACTACGTCAAAGCTACCCCCAACCTCTTGCCAATACTATCGATACAAGGTACAATGAGATACTCATCCACGACACCTAATCGACAATCTCAACAATACTATGTCATTTAAAGTTATTAATTGTATAGTAAAATCATCTTACCAACCGATAATAACCAACCTCATCCCACATGGGTGTTCAATCCTTTCCAAGGTGTTCACCCTACATATGCATCCACAACTATATCTCAATCCGACATCCATACTACCACCCTATGCCTCTCATTCAAGTATACTAACAGACATCAAGACTCCATAAGGTTAGAAACTCTATCTTTAATCCCAACATCATGTCCAAGACAGTTCAATATTACCACACTTACGTCTCTTATGTGGTACACGTTCGACATATCTACTCTGTATTTCATCTTCATTACTCTATAGACCATCTTAAACTTACTAACTCTATATACATGCTAGTATTTTCACTTCATTACAAACACTGCTTATGGTTCGACACACTCACATTACACCCTACACCCTTTTCACCTTCCTTAAACTCCTTGATCTTACACGCTATGTTAATTTTAGTCTCCAATTAACTTCTTGTTCTCTAACATCCAACCAATTGTTTCCACACACTCTCACGACACCCAATCTGTTAGTTCTTACACAATCTCCACATGATTAACATTTCGCAATTTGATTCATTACATTACACAACTTATTTTCTCAATTACTGATTAGTCTTAGAAAACATAGTTTTCTACATGTATATAATACATTTTTGGTACCAGTTTGTATAATATTATATCACATTTTTGGCACCATTTAGGCTCTAAGAAGTTGATCCCTTACCATAGACAATCTTAGGCTTCTTGGATTTTGAAACAGAAGGGCTATCTCTTTGCTGTGTTTGTGTAGATTTTCTCATCCCAACTACTTGGTCGTCTTGCTTTCTCTTCTTTTCACTCTGCTTGTTTGTTGGGATTTTTGTTAACTTCACTAAGGATTGAGGGAAAAAACCTTGTGCAATTATTCTAAAACTTCTTCTAACAGCTGTTGCAACAGGCTTTCTGATAGGTTTTGTAACAGGTTTAGCAACACCTTCTTCAACAACCTCAACATCACCATAAGAACTTTTTGAGATCTCTACCTTTTTTGAACCATCACTTTCTTCATCAGAACTTTTAATTTCTTCATTGTCATATTCCCCGCTAGTACTATCAGTTTTCTCTAAATCAAAAGAGGAATCACTCTTAAAAGATTTTTCTTTTTCTAGATTTGATGAGGATATGCGTGTAGGAGTACGAGTAGGCATATCAACTGGATAATCTAAAGGTACACCCTTGCAAGAATTAGGTTCACCCCTACATTCAGTAGATTTCTCAGTTTGCACATTCTTGACCAACTCATCTATATCCTTTAAGGTTTCACTTAAGGTAGGTGAATGAGAAATATTTGTACCTGATTGTGTCTTAGTTTGATAAGCATTGGGCTCTCCTTGTTGAGTATACACAAGACCAAGAACAATTACACTAGGTTCTGGGTCCATAACGTTCAAAGTGATCGGAGGAATGTATTACACAATTGCCCAGCAACTAGAGGACAAATGAGCACCAGCCATTGTCTTACGTCTTCTATACGTTACAACACCTTCGGATTTTCTCCCTTGTTCTGAATCAAGCATTAACCTCCAATGAGGTGCAGGGGTTAGGATTTATGATACTACAAAGACACACAGAGAAAGAAAGACTACAAATAAGATAAATATATATACATATATATATATAATTTTTTTATTTTTTATTTTTTATTTATTTTATATAGGTACACAGAATGACATAGATAAAAAATAATTTACAATACAGACTCCTAAGTTTGTTCTTAATTTCTCATTTCTTTATGAATCCAAGGTCTTTGTAAATATGTTTACTAGTAGGAACTCTGTTGCAACATATTTTAAAACAACAATCTTCTTTTCAACCAATTCTCTGATAAAGTGATGTCTTATATCAATGTGTTTGGTTTTGTTGTGCTAAATTAGGTTCTTTGATATGTTGATGGCTTTCATGTTACCATAATACACAGTTGAGATTTCAATAGTGATTCCATAATCTTCTAACATTTGCTTCATCCACGTTAATTGAGTGCAACAACTACCAACTATTATATATTCTGCCTTTGTTGTTGATATTGAGATATAATTTTGCTTTTTACTAAATCAAGAAACCAAATTATTTTCAAGATAGAAATAACCACCAGTGGTGCTTTTTCTATCATCTGCATTATCAGCCCAATCAGTATTATTAAAACCAACTAAATTAGCATTTGTATTTTTAGAATACCAAATCCCATAGTCTACAGTTCCACTTGCATATCTGATTATTCTTTTTACAATAGCTAGATATAACTACTTTGGATTAGCTTGATATCTATCACACGCTCCTACACTATAACATATATAAGGTTTGTTGTCTATTATATACAACAGACTTCCAATCTTGCTTCTGTATAGTTTTTCATCAACACTTTTACTTTCTTCATCCTTACTCAGTTTTACATTAGAGCCCATTGATGTGCTCATATGCTTTGCTATATCAAGACCAAACATTCTTCACAAGATTCTTGGTATACTTACTACGTGTGATAAACATGCCATCAACAATCTGCTTTACTTGTAAGTCATATAAAGTAGTTTAATTATCCAACCATGCTCATTTTAAAAGCACTCTTCATTTGATTAACAAACTTACTTATTTTCAATTATATAGTTGATCTAAACACAATGTCATCCATATAAAACTAAGTTACAGTAATCTCACACTTGGTGGTTCTTAATAATAGTATTTTATCAACTCTTCCTCTGGTGTATCCATATTTCAACAAGAAATTGGTCAATTTTTCACACTAGGTTCTAGGGGCCTATTTTAAACCATACAATACCTTCTTCAACCTATGTTTTGTATACTATGGATCCTCAAATCCTTTTGGTTGCTCAACAAATACTTCTTCATTTATAGTGTCATTAGGGAAAACACTTTTTACATCCATCTAAAATAATTTGAACTTCAAAAGACATGTCATTGCCAGTAGTAATCTAATTAATTCCAACCTTGCCACTGGAGCAAAGGTCTCATCAAAGTCAATTCCTTTAATTTGTGTGTAGTCTTTAACCATTAACCTTGCTTTATTTCTTGTAACATTTTCCAGTTCATCAGATTTATTCTTGAACACCCATTTAGTTCCAATTATATTTGAACCTTTAGATCTAGATATCAACTCCCACACATCATTGCGCTCAAATTGTTCTAGTTTCTTCCTACATAATATTTACCCATACTTCATCTTTAATAGCTTTTTTCACATTTTTAGGTTCAATAGGTGAAGTATAACATACATACCTGACTATATCCTAGTAGTTAATTTTAGGCTTATCTCTAATCCTTATTTCTTCAATATTTCCAATGATCTCAGTAACTAGATAATTTTTTCTCACTCTGGAAGAAAGTTCTCTGGTAATTTGATCAGAAACATTTTGAAGCTCTTCCTCATTTTCTGAATCTGTTTATAGGAATATTTTAACAGGTGTTGCAACAGTATCTACAACATTGTTGTGATTTTTTCTCCTTCATTTTATTTGTGAATTCTTCAGCTTTTGTATATTTATTTGACCTGATTAATCATTCATCATCTTACTTCTTCACAATTTTAAAATCATCCACAACTACATTAGCTGACTCCATAATTGTCTTGATTCTGTTGTTATACATTATGTATGCTTTGCTATTTAAGGAATACCCAAGAAAATTGTCTTTATCGCTTTTAGACTCACACTTTCCACGTTTATCTCTATCATTAAGCATATAATACACTGATCTAAAAGTATGAAAACAGCTAATACTTGTTTTTTTTTTACTTTTCAAATTTTATAAGATGTCTTTGTTATTTTAGGTCTTGTATACATCCTGTTTACAATATAACAGTTGTGTTAACAGCCTCAACCTATAATTTATGCATTAGTTTCTTTGAATTCAGCATAATACGTGCCATTTTCTTAAGAGTTATATTCTTTCTTTCAACAATATCATTTTGTTATGGGGTATTTGTGGCCTGCTTTGATACCACTTGAAAGGTCTAAAGTATACTTGTTGCACAAATTGTCTCAACAACTTTTGTAAAAATGTTCAATTCAGTTTATTTTAAGTTGTTTGTTGTAATTCAATAATCAAATAACAACAAATAAATGAGCAAGAAGAATTTTTTTTACGTGGTTCGGCTAGTACCTATGTCCACGGGGCCATGTCCAGACAATAAATAATCCACTAAGTCAAAGTCACGTATTATATCCACTAATAGATCTTGCACAACCAAAAACTCTCTCTCACAATTGTAGCTATAGTAATGAATCTGCTAAGTTTATAATTTAGCAAGTATAACTCGTCTTACTAATAACAATTACACAATATAGGATATTAATCTCAACAGAAAGACATGACAGTCAAACTTGCTGAATAAACTTTTTTAAGAGATTGTTGCAACACTTCTTAGATTATACGCCACCCCTTTGTTTTCGTAGTATATTTGATTAGCAGAAAAGATCAATCTGTAACAGGACCATCTTCATCCATTTATACACCATAGCAGATCTATTTTAATGAATACACCAGTATCAACAAGATTATCACATAATCATCTTGTGATCATACTTGCTATGGTAGTATAAAGTACATAAGGAACTTACCAAGATTACAAAGTATAAAATAATATACTTCCAAAACATTATCAGCCTCAACTCGCATTACCAAGAATAAGTAGATATTTCACATAATTAGTGTCTCAAAATTGCCAATATAAATGTAACCCTAACTGTATTGCCCATATAATGAATGCAAGTCTTCATAATTGGAGATGCTTTAGAGTTTCTATGAGCAGTACTTCACGTGACATTCATGTTTTTAAGTGTACTTAAGTTGTTTATAGTAAACAATATGCTCATAATCCTTATCTAATTACATAAATCACGTTCCAAATGAGATTTTTCACGTGACACATTTAGGGTTCATAAGTTTATCATGGTTTATAACACATAAAACTCTGGTCTTTTCAGCAAAACTTCATCAGAATGATATTTTCACTAAAATATATTTTATCATAAATTCGATGTTTTAAATGCTTTCAAATTACTTGAGATTAATTTTTACTATTTGTTTAAAAAAATGCATTTTGTTTCGTAAACTTCATGTTTTGGGAGTTATTTATGCTTATATGGGTAATGACACAAGTAATTCTTAAGCTTATGTGAAATATCAATTGAAATGTGATTTTATAAGCAAAAGTTGATTGGAAATGAGATTTCCACAAAAATAGATTCCATCTTAAAACTCATGTGTTGGAGTCTCTTGTGTTTATAATGGCAATAAAACACACAATTCATATGTTGCAAGTGAAATTTAATTCTAAAATATATGCATCAAATTATATTTTAAATTTAAAATTCATGTTTTAAAGGACTTTAAAGTAGATAATGGGAAATAACACACGTATAATTCCTGTGTCTTAGGTAAAATCCATTTTGAATTGAGATTTGTCCTAAAATCATTTTAATTTTAAAGTTCTTGGTTTGAAGTATTTTAAGTGATTATGATTGTTGCTGCAAAAAGGTGAAATCGTTCACCCTGGGCGCCCCCACGATCCGGCCCTAAGGGTCATGTGGAGGAGGTAAGTCAGGATACCTAGCGGCCTCCTAGACAGGTAGCCCAGTGCCTGGTGCCCACAAGGGTCCACCCCTCCGAAAGGAAGTGAAAACTCCACACTGCGGCTGCCAGGGCTCGAACCGTTGCCTCTTGCTACAAACGCCTGCCCAAGTACCAACCGGGCTACGCCCCGGGAGGTCAAGTGATTATGATTGTTAACATGCGTGATTCTTATGTTTTAAGTAAATTACTTTCATCAATGAGATTTTCCTAAAATACAACATATTTTTCAAAAAAGATCCAGATTTTATGCACATATATATGCATTATCTTCTTGCGTATACTCACTCATATGTTGATGCATATCAGAAAAAAGAACAAAAAATCCTGCTATAACAAAACCAAAACATGTATACACACCTATGAGAAAGAAATCCAATCTTGCTGTAACAAAATTAAAAGAAATAGCTCCTCCCACATGTGTCAATATGTAGATATATGTACACAGAAAATTCCGCCATACATATGTTTATTGTTCTAATTTATGTTATTATGGGATCGACTATTACAGGCTTCATAATTTGTTGGATGGGCTATTCCTCTATGTTCGACAACTACGAGACTCTTCTCTTTTTCTATTTTCATATTGTCATTAATTATTAAGTCTTTCGGGCTAATCGGATAGCATTAAGCCCAAGTAAACAATTGAAAGATTTTAATATTAATTTTAGAAATATTATGGGACAACTACGGATGTGCACATTTGCAATTTATCGATGGTTCAAAAAAGTTCTCTTAAAAATTTGCCTATTAAAAACGTGAGCATATTACCATTGAAGAATAAGTAGCAACGATAATCACCTTGAAACTGAATATTTTATGTATCGTTTGGTATGAGATTTGGTTTTGAATTTTTTAACTAGTTTTTGAAATTTATCAACAATTAGCAACTAAAACCACAACTAGCTAACAAAGATCAGGCACCGACCTTAGAAAACTAGGAGATTGCCGATTAAGAAATTATACGTTAAAACTTTAATGTATAATTTTTATTCTAAATTATGGAATTGCTTTAGGGCAGGGCAAGGAAATTTTGTATAAAATTTATGAAGTTGCTGAAATTATATTTGAAAATTTTTTAATTAAAATTTTTATACTAAATTTATGTATAAAAAATTAACACAATCTAACACTTAATAATTCAGGGAATGTTCAAGCTCCCTAGCAAACTTTTAGTTTTGTCCTAGCTGTTGCTTTTTACGTATCGTTGCTAATTAATTTGAATGCATCAAATGGTTATGCAAAATTAATTATTCTCCAGTGATGATAATTAAGGTTTTTGTAATAGACATTTAGCACGAACAAATTCTCCTCATGAAATATAGAGTGACTGAATTAATATCCCACCAAAAATGCAATTTAATCTAGTAATAAAGTTAAAAAATTGTAAAATGTACTCTTTTCTATATTGTCCTGTGACTAAACACATAGTTAGGGGATCACTGATTCTTCCAAGGGCTAATTACTTTAAAGACTTCATAAGGGGCTCAAGTTCCATTTTAGTCCCTAGAGTTTCAATTCAATCAATTTGGTTATCTGAATTTGAATTAAAATTTAGTTTCTTCTTTAATTACAGGGTTAGATGTATGTAGTTGGTATTAGAATGGCTAAATTGAATGTTTGTATTTAGCCCCTTGAGTTTGACATGTTGTGATTTTACCTCAATCCTTTGGAAATGTCACATCTGGAATCTGTTACCGGCAATCGTCTTCCTCATTAACATAAATAATAGTATCACGTAATTACGAAAAAAATAAATCACCAAAACATAGCTTAATTGAATAGAATGTCAATTCACCATGGACATATATGATGCTGACAGATTTATGCATCCCTTTTGGAGATATTATCTAAGGTTGAACTGTAGCAACTGCCTATTCTGGTGTAACGCCTATGGGGGGCTTGGAAAAGGTTCTAAGTGAGAGATCGTGATTACATTGACCTTTATCTAGAGTGTTTCACTTTGTCCGGAAAGCTTCTCACGAGAGCCACCCGCACTACCCCCTCTATCTTTGCCTGGTTTGACGATATCATACTGTAGTATTTGTAATGAGGAGATGAATCTACAACTATGGTTCTATTTTTGCCAAGAGTGCAAATACTTTACCCATACGGATTGTTTTGCAAGTGATTTGCTTTTGACCCTTCGATCACCCGTCAAGAACCAGCCTGATTTTGTGTTGTTATTGAACCGGGCAAGACGTTATTTGAGCATCAAATTGCAAATATATGATCTCCAAATATGGCAACCTTTGAACTTGATAATTTTTTTCAATTAGTTGATTTTACAAAAGCAACAGCCTTTGAACTTGATAAATTTTTTCTAATTAATCGATTTTACAAAAGCAACTATTAATAAACATACATGATGAAGGATAAAGATATAAAAACTTTAATAAAAAGACAACAATATTAATGAAAGACATAGAAAATATAAGAAATCCAAATAGGGGCAGAAGACCGGGAGACATTAAATGACAAATCCATGAATCAGAATATAGAAATACTCTCAATGAATTTCAGTCCAAAATAATTTTTATCTAATATAACACTAGGAGTTCAATAAAAATGCAACATTTCATATCACAGGTGACTGATAAATAATATTATTATGGCACTTCAAGTACTTATTATTCTCTCTTCCATTTGTCTTCACTGGTTCTTATGTTTTAGAAGAATATTAAGCAATACAATGTGCCTATCTTTTTGTTTTAGATTGCAAATTTTTCAAACAAACGCTATGAGTAATTTTATACCAAAGGGACAAATTTACAACTAATGGGAACACATAAGATACAGTAAAATATCTAAAATAAACTAGAAACAAATCAATTCAGAGTAGGACTATAATAACAAAACATGTGCATGTTAGTTTCATGGGGAAATGGATTGGTATAGAGTATTAAGTTTGGTAATAAAATTTGGTTATTTTTTTTAATTTCTGAATAGAAAAAAAGTTTATTTATTTTTTATGCTTTAATTTTTATCTCTCATCCCCCTTATAGTAAAAAACTAATGACCATCTCTATCATTTTAACATTACCCTTAAGAACCTTTTGAAAATTTCAAAAATAGGAATGTAAAGTAAATAAGCTACTAAAAAATATATAATTCTAATTAATTATACAAATAAAATAGTAAACATATTCCTTGTCAACCGGAAAGATAGTGTCATAGTGTCAATCTCCATATTATATAATTTTCTGTGATAAATTTGTGGCAGTCTCATCTCTATAATTAGTTTTTTTTTTCATGCACACTCATAAATTACGTGAATGCAAATAAACTACCATTTTTTATTTATTCAATATAAGAATTTTAAAAGTAATTGTATGCATGAAATACTATATAAAAACAATTATACGACTTATATATAGGCCACTCATTTTTATTTGAAAAATATTTTGGACTTCAATATA
>MKEJ01032871.1:0-2500 GCA_001753735.1 Embelia ribes
TAGTTTTGGAAGCAACCTTGGGGATGTTTTAAAAAGTTGCTTCTGTTTTTTTCATTAATTACCATAAATAATCTCAATTATATTTATGACGCTGCACATGCATAACTATTTTTTTTTTTTGTACAATAAAAAATATAATTTTACCAAATACTACACTACTTATTGTTGAATCAAATTGTTGAAAGTCCTTTTAAGTATTTTGATGATAAAACTTTAAGATAATAATATTAATCATCGCTCCAGTTTTTGTTACCTAATGTGTTTGTTAAGACTATTTTTAGAAAAAATTGCCAAAAGATCAAACAATGTTCATATGTTCAAGAATTTTGCTGGTGTAACGGTATACCTAGTTAGTGTAACGCTACACTATGCAAGTGTGACGGCTTCCAGTGAGTTCTACAAAGAAAGCATGAAGTTGGTGTAACGGTACACCTAGTTAGTGTAACAATACACCACAAGTGTAACGTCATACCAGGCTAGTGTGACGGTTTCCAGTGAGTTTCATAAAGAAAAGTATGAAGCTGAGTAACGGTACAATAAGTGTACTGGTATACAACAGGTATAACGCTATATATAGTTAGTGTAACGGATTACAAAGAACACTACAAAAAGCTTGAAGTTGAGCAATAGTACACTGATTAAGTGTACCAGTACATCACAATGTAAGGCCACACCTAGGCTGTGTGACGGCTTCTAGAGAATTGAACAAGATCCTGAGTACCGGTACATCATAAGGTATGACGGCTTCCAGAAAGTTAAGCAAGTCTCTGAATAACGGTACACAAGTGGCTATGTAACAGTACACCATGGAGTAACACTACAGAAGAGTTGGTGCAACGGTACACACTGCAGATTTAAACATAACAGTCATATTTGATTGTGGCTCAACTTAGCTTATCTTACAATTAATGACCAAAAACGGCTAGTTGATGTTCAAGGCTTATAAAGGGGGTCTCAAATATGAGTTTCAACAACAATAAAAAGGTTGTTCATTCTAGCAAGATTAAGTGTTCAAAAAGCTCAAAAATCCACTTCCACTTTCATGAGCTATTAAAGTCCAAATCAAGCCACACTAAGCTAAATTTTCATATCATTCTAATGTGTTAGATCTCTCCAATGTATTCTAAAATCATTATATCATATATCTTTGATAGATAAGAGAAATGTTATAATTTCTCATATCCAAGCTTTATTTGAGAATCATTGTGAGGGTATAGTCCAAGACTTGAAGGGTTGTTTCAAGTTGAGTGATTATCACCCGGGAAGCTAATCGATATTGTGTAATCGTTTCATTGATATTAACGGAACCTCAAGCATTTGGTCTTGAGAGAGTGGACGTAGGGATCGAGGAATATATTTGGCCAAACTACTATAAATAAATTTGCATATCTTTCTCCTTTACTCATTTTAATTTTAAAATTGATTGCTATTATTAGTACTAGTTTTTATAAATCCTAATTCACTTTTCCTCTTATGATTTGCCTACGGACCAATACTTATCAAAGCAACTTTTAAGATTTATTTACAAAACAATATGATTATATCCGCTTTTAGAATCAACTTTCAAAAATAGTTTTAAGAAGCGAATTTTAAACAATATCAGCATTCCCAAACTAGGCCTACGCCAGCCAATTGACCCAACTGCCTCTCTGGTGTGTGTGTGCGCGCGCACGCGTGCGCCTAGGAGTGTGTGCGTTCGTGTTTACGCTTGAGAGTTTTGTATGCATGTGCATGTGCATGTCGTGTGTGTGTTCTTAGTTAGAAAAGAATGAAAATCTCGTCCATAAATCTTCAAGCATAACCCATCTTTTGAATATCATGTAAAGCTTTTCTAATACTTGCATGATTAGCTTTATAACTATCAATTTTCAACAAATTGTCTAATTATGATGTATTGGTATTTATGACCTTAGCAAATTTTGATTACTAACTTGGAAGGGAACTAGAACAATGTATCATAAAGTTGCAATTCCTTTACAGAACTTCAAGTGTACAATTTATTTCCAACCATTCAAATGAGCCTCATCATGGAAGGGGGAGTGTTTCTTTTACTTCAATAGTATGGCTTCAGCCTTTGTTTCACGTTATTACTCAATGTACAGTATGTTAAGGAAATGAGTCAAGGAATGAACCTAACTTAGGCAACCTAACTTCTTGCTTAAGTTAGACAATGGTACCTAATTTCTTGCCCAAAATTAGGGGACCTAACTTAGGCAATTGTTGCCTAATTTCTTGCCTAACCCATGTCTTTGTGAAGCCTATATAAACCTCCCTTTGGTTCATTTGTTTGGCATCCCCAAACATGAGAGAATAAGAGAGATTTTATGGGGAAAGCCCGAGAGAAGTGAGTTGTGAGTGTTGTAAACACTTTGTATATTTTCTCTCATTAGTAAAAATGATCTGCAGCAGATCCGAAGACGGAAGTACAATTGGTCGAACTTCGTTATCAAATTTATGTGTGTTATTTCTGTTGTTATTTCTCATTCTTACTAATCTGGTT
>MKEJ01032871.1:5000-11135 GCA_001753735.1 Embelia ribes
CATTTGTAACCATGTAGGAACCTTCTATTACCTGCTTTCTAATTTTGTAATTTTCCTTTTTCATATTCTTCTTTTATCTCCACCTTTTATATTTTTAGTCCCAAAAATTTACAAATTGTGCATGTTTATCTTATCCCTAAATTGCTTTTGGGATCTGGGGGCTGTAAGCTTGTGCTACTTTTCCATTTACGTTTGGAAACATAAATATAAATCACCAATTTATCAGTTTACGCTCCGCTTCACGAATAAAAAAATTTGGATTTGCCTTGTTTCTACGTTATTTCTTCGGTGATCTCCTTTTTCCTTGTTTTCATCAATCATCTAATATTTTGACTAGAAAAAGGCTCTGTGAGACTTGCATGAGTAAATATCAATGCGGCGAACTGTGAAAGACGAAGCTTCTAATTTACGCAAAAAATGATATAGAAAATATCCTTCGGGGGTTTGTTGCACGACGATAATTGATACAATACAACAAATATAGGTCGGAAAAAAAAAAAGCTCACCTTTACAAGCGACATTACTAAATTGCGACTCGTATTTCCTAGGATTTGCAAATACAAAGGTCTCCTATGAATGGAAGGAACGCTTGTTGAAATATTGAGGTTGGCATAATTGAACACAAAAACTGAACAAGTCAATTTACGCTTCCCCATATATCGTAGACCATATAATTATATGGAACTACTATCAAGTAAATTAATCGAATGATATTATTTAACATAATGGTCAAACCACCACGGTATATAATTGTCATGTTACAACGTACTAGTAACCATATTGTACCGTTGTGCTCAAACAATGATGGCTCATGAGACGTACTTGGACCACTAGAGTGAACAATATATATACAACTTTGTATAAATAGTACTAGTCTGTACCATGTACTAAAATGTTGGCCAAACTAAATTGATGCTATGTGACAACTGGGTCTCAAAACTATACCCCATATCATTAAATTTTGAACGAAATTAAATGTATCTAGCTGTCCCCTCTGCTTATTTATCCGTTGGTTTTGTCCACATCTTTGTTACAAATCTTGGATTCACTGCTCCTCTGCAGATATAACAAAAGAACCAATAAATCTGTAGGCCACATCTGAACAACTCATTAATTTACATTCAAATTAATTTTAATTTGACTAAAATTGTATAATTAATCTGACACGTGGCAATGGCCAGTGTATGAATATTGCAGAGGGTTTAGTCCACGACCAGCGGCTGAGATCTTATTTTTCATATAACCCTAAATTTTTACCCAATTCTCTTATTCGCTAACGTGATAAGGAGAATATTTGAATATGATTAATTTTTAGTTGTATTATATTAATAACTTGAATTAAAATTTTCTTATTACATCAACAGATAAGTATATCGGATAAAAATTTTAGATACTTCTCATCTTTTATTTTCTTTCTCCCAAAATTCGTATCCAGTATTGTCAGGTATGTTTTAGATTAAAATAAACAAACATGAGTATTACACAAATATTGTCTTAATTTAATTTACCAGTTGTTTCCACTTAGGCATTGTAAGTATCGTTGAAAGTGCAGCCCAGCCAGTGCCAAGATTTTAATTTTGGGGGACCAAACTGATCTAAAAGACAATGATGTACAATAGTTTTATAGCGTTTTTAGGGGTTGAGAGAGTGGTCTAAATGTTTTTTTCTCATATTTTACGTGGGTAAATATGTAGTTTTCGTAACTTTAGGGACCATGGTACCGTCCGGCTCATTGATCCCAAACTCTAATTGGTTTCTACTATAGTTACTCTCTCTCTCTCTCTCTCTCTCTCTCTCTACTAAATTTTAGAATAATGAGGAGAGAGTGTGTGTTATGTTGTCTTAAAATAATGGGGTCCGCAGTTTTATTCAACTCCAACTGGGTGTACCAATACACTGGTTTGGTATCGGTATACTAGTATACTCCCTTAGTATGCTGGATCCCAGTGTGTCTCCTTGAACCCTCTTTGGAGCTGGTGTACCGTTACACCTCCTTTAGTTTGTCGGTACAACTTTGCCTTCTCTTGAACTAAGCTAAGTGTTGGTATGCCAGTACACCCATTGGTGTGCCGGCTTCCAGTATGTCTTATTGCCATCTGTATACCATTACACCAATCTGGTGTACTGGTACACCTCTATGTACTGTTACACCCACGTGTATGCCGACTTCCAGTGTGCCTTCTTGCCATCTGTGCACTATTACACTATTTTGGTATACCGGTACACCAGGATACTTCCACACTTTAACTATCAACAAATTCTCTCTTCACTATGATTGCAATCCTCACATTCCTTTAACACTCCACGATACACTTCTCTCTTCACTATGATTGCAATCCTCACATTCCTTTAACACTCCACGATACACTTCCAGTCCTCTACACCATACACCACACTCTAAACCTTGTAACAACACAATGTCTTATAATTGTACTATAATATGAACATCACCAATGATACAACAAATCTTCTTCTAATAACATTTTGCTAGTAATTGTAGTATGCAACATCTCGTAATCAATGCATCAACACTAACATCTCATAATCCACTCCGTTGCTACATTTATACTAATGCAACATATCAATACTTAATAAATAATAAGTACATCACTTATTTAAAAAGGAAAAATTTTCACAAAATTTCCGGGATGTTACATAATATTTGTTTTCACTTAGTCAAACAAGAGGGGGGATAAATTGTTTTACAGAATTAAAATACTAAATAACAAGTAATATGAATAATAAGTGAAAATAAAAGAGTTAAGGGAATAGAGTTTTATAGTGGTTCGGCTAAATATCATTTTGATACCCTATGTCCACTCTCCCAAGCATTGCTTGAGATTCCTGTTACCAACTAGTGTTTATACAAAATGCTAGCTTCCCAAATATTAACCTTTTTCTACTTGAGACAACCCCTCAAGTTAGATTTCAAAAACTTCAAGATACAAATTTGAACTCTTATCAAGAGTCAAGATAGCCTATAAGTGTATATGTAAAAATGAAAAATTCAAGGCTTTTTAGAGCTTAGAAAAGTATGGATAACAATGAGAGATAGAAGTAGATATATAACATTTTGCTTGGATGATTTGAATCTCTTCTCAATGCCTCTATTTATAGTGTTCAAGGATAATTTGAGTTATGACAGAATTTTTTTAAACATATCAATGAGTCAATCATATTAATAACTGAGCTTATGACCATCGGTTGTTAAGCCCCTATCCATCGGCTGGCATGTGACTATTAGTGATCACTCTTCTGTCCGTCGGTGATCATCATATATTAAAGCTGACAATCGATTATTGGCTTGTTTGGACTAAAATGCTTCCTTATCTTGTTTTCAACACATATAATGCTCAAAATAACATTAGTAAACCATAATGAGTTTTAATAAAATTTATTATCTTATTTTAGTTATCATCAAAATATTGAAGAACAAATTTTTGGGGTTAACAACTTTGCCCTTTGTGATAATGTCAATTTATGAAGATAATTTATTTTATTAAGACTCCCCTTCATTATTCAATATAAATCATAGTAATAAACATCATAGTATGCATAAAAATAACATTGTAAAAATAAGATTGAAAATAGAAGCATCAAATAACAAAAACATTTATTCATAGTTCAGACATAAAGCAAACATAAAACATCAAAATAAGAAAAGTGAAGGCCGAAAGTTGGGCTAGGATAAAGACAAGACTAAATGGTGCAAAGATATATTCATTTCTATTTTCTTCTCCCCCTTTGTCGTAAGCAAATTTAAACGTCTTATTTTCACTCGATAACAAAATCTCAGCATCACTGTCCTCATTCTCAATATAATCAAATAGGTTAATGGGAGGTCACTCAATTGGGTTTTTGAAAAAAATAGTAGTTTTGTTCAAGTACAATCGTGCTGGTCCTTTTTGTTTGGTGAGATGATGGTAGAGCTTGGAAGTCGTTTTCATCATAAATTCAAACATCACTCTCATCATTGACTTCTTGCAATCAACCCCCGAAGAAGTCCCATTTGCAGTTCCAATGGCTAAATGCACTTCAGGAACTTCAGGTATATCTGAAGTATGAGCCCACTTCTCCCCCTCGATGAACTAGGTTAGGCCTCTTTTGGACCCCACACTTTCTTCTCTATGTTGACTACTTTGGAGCCATAAATAGCGGTGAGGACGATGAGATCAATGCTCAATAGATCAATAGCAGGGCTAGCAACCACCTTACCTCCCCAACTCCATTCCTGCTTTGGGGTGTCTTAGGTTATCCATGCCTAAGTGAGCGTCCTCGTCGAGAAACCTTGCCCATTTGGCATTAACACATCCTCCCCTACAAACTTAACACCAGTGTTGTGAAAAAGATGGGTAAGGGTCATTATATAATACAATTTATTGGGTTTTGGTTCACTTTCCATAAAGTTGTGAATCACGAAAACAATTTCAATTGGTTTTTTATGTTTAAGAGAATAAATAAGAAAATTGGTGAGATTCGTCATATTATATTTACCGCTCTTTTGGGGATGAATGCTTTTGACAATAAATATTTGCACTAACATTTCTTGAAATTTTAGGTGGCTTGCATCTGAAAATTTTGTATCGGAAATTTGCACATTGGGTTTAAAAAGATTCAACCAACCTCTTTGTAGGAAGTGTCAACAACGTTTTTCTAAGAAGTAACACCCTCGTGATAAAATAAACATTTTGAGAATGTTCTTTTAAACAAAAAATTTTTAGCCAAGTCATTCGCATTGTATTTCAAAACTTTACCCTTAACACATGACCGTGAACTCGTAATATGATTATTATTGCAGTCTTTCATGATAGTTAGGTTGGCATAACACTTTTTTCACAAGATTGGGGGTAAGTACTTTCCCTAATTTTAATAAAACCATTCTAACCTTATTCTTTGAAAAGATTTATCCAAATAAGGGCACTTTTATATTTATCAAAAGATTTAGCATCGACCCAAATTCTCAGAACAACTTCGCAAAAACTATATTCATTTTCGTAGCGTAATTTGTGTATAAGAGAAATAAAATTGAAAATATTGTAATTTCCATTGTTATCATTGCCATCACCATTATTATTGCCATCATTATCACCACCATTACCCCTGTCGTCCTCCCCTTCCTCTTTATCCTCTTCTTCATCATCTAAAAATTGCCTCAGTGGGGCTTCCGATGCAATACTGTGTGTAGTTTGGGGCTCATCTCCCTTGCTACTTATTAGCATGTGCTCAATTTATGCTAGGATAATTCTTTGCGGTATTTCAAAAAGGTGACTGGGTACTTTGGTTTGATCCATGTGTATGGTTTTGAGGTTAAGAAAGATGTATATAAGAGGTTTTGCAAGTTGAGAATGGAATGTAAATAACTAAGGTGATTAGGCATATTTACAGGAAGAAAAACATATAAAAACGAGTAGTAAAAAGGCAAATTTGCTTCTATTTTAGTATCCCGAGGTACAACCATTGACGGTTGGCCTCATGACTGTCAGCGGTTACTTATCTGTCAGAATACAAGTACCTGACAGTCGCCAGTCAGGTTTTTAATAACTGAAATGCAGAAAATTCAAATTAATATGAATGTTCCAATCCTTTCAAACTATGAAGTTGTATTCAAGTAAAAATAATTAATTTAAAAAAATATGTTTGTCTCCTTTTTTGTTTTTGTCTAAAAGCTTTTAGTTTTAAGCAAAGTTATATGTATAATTTTGAGAAAAGTATTTGTGTAAAGAAATTTTATACAAAACTGTTTTTGGGGCTTGAATTTCAAGTGTGTGACTTAGGATTGGTATTTATATGAAGGATAAAAATCCAAAAGATATGTACATGCAAATGTCAAGCAAAGTATACAAATAATACAATATGCATTCCTAATTATCTATGAATGAAACAAAATTGTTCCTAATTAAGGGGGTTTGTAAAAATATTCACCAATTGATTGTCGGTTTTTTATATTCAAATGTAATATTCCCTTTTTGAGCATGATTGCATAAGAAATGATGATGATTGTGCTTCAATCACGAGTGTTCTATAGGATTTTTAGAAAGGTTTATAGTACTCCTATTGTCACATAAAATGACACATTATTAAATTTGACATCAAAATCATGTATTTATTATTTCATGTAAAGAATTTGAGCACAAC
>MKEJ01032884.1:0-12692 GCA_001753735.1 Embelia ribes
CGTGACAGCTTGTATGAGGTATAATACCCTTTTATCCCACTTGGGATTGTGCTATATTTGATATTGGTGTGTCATATTCCTTTACAGTGGCACGACTGGTCAAAAGTTTAAGACTAGCAACTGAACATTGTAGTAGGGACATGGACATAGAAATGACTATAGGAAACACAATGATTCCTATCATTATTTGCAGGAACTTTGTCAATCAAGTATCAGATCATATGATCCCAGATGATCTGCTATTGTTGGATATGTCGAAATTTAACTTTGATATTATCCTTTTTTTAACGATTTATTGAGTTGATATCGGGCCATCATTGAGTGTGATCGGAATCCTATTTCCTTCAATGGATTTGACACATAAGATAACCTATGTAGGTGAACGGGCTACTCCTATTCTTCTGTATAAGAAAGCATAAGAAAGCCTAGCTTGTATAATTGTCGTTCTATACATTGCAGAGGAATAGACACTGAGTTCGGTGATACCTATAGTGGCAAGTGAGTTTCCAGATATATTTCTAGAAGATCTATGTGGGCTCCCTTCACGTAGGAAAATAAAGTTTAGGTTCAATCTAGCACTAGGTGGATAACGCCGGCTAAGTTAAAAAAGTTACAAGTCCAGTTAGACGATTTGATGAGTAAGCGATTTATCCGGAGAAGTAAGTCATCTTGGGGTGCACCTGCGCTGTTCATCCATAAGAAGGATGGGACATTAGGTATGTGTATCGACTATCAAATATTGAACCTAGTAATGATAAAGAATAAATATCTATTACGCCGTATCAATGATCTATTTGATCAGTTGTATGAAGCAAAGTAATTTTCAAAGATAGATTTGATATTAGGATACCATCAGTTACGAGTAAGAGAAAAGGATGTGCCAAAAATGATATTTCGTACTTAGTTTGGCCAGTATGAGTTTTTAGTAATGCTGTTTGGATTGACGAATTCACTTGTAATGTTTATGGACTTGATGAATATGATATTTGACAAAAATTTAGATTGATTGATGATTTTGTTTATAAATAATATCCTTGTTTATTCTGCAACAGAGTAAGAGCATCGAAATCATTTTCGAGAAGTATTGTCGACGCTACAGGAGCATCGGTTGTATGCCAAATTATTGAAGTATGAGTTCTGGCTCTCTGAAGTGAAGGTTATGAGGCACATAATGTCTGCATAAGGTATATCAACAAATAGAGCCAAGGGGGAAGTGGTGTTGGCACAGGAGCAACCGAAAGTGTTTTAAAATTTTGAAGCTTTCTTAGGTTGGCTAGGTACTACTGATGATATGTGAAGGACTTTTCTTGTATAACTACATCGCTAGTGCAACCAACATGAAAAGGGGTAAAATAAGAATGGAACTCAAAATGTGAAGTAGTGTTCTAAAAGTTGAAAGAGCTACTTACGATTGTACCAATACTCACTATACTCAAGCAAGGGTTAGGTTATACAGTCTATTGTGATGCATTGTTTGAAGGAATTGATCTTGTATTAATGTAATTAGAGAAGGTAGTCACCTATGCTTCTAGACAACTGAAGAATTACAAATAAAACTATCCCACATATGACCTAGAATTAAGAGTTGTAGTATTCGCATTACGGGTGTACATCGGTATGTTCGGTTCCGAACCTGAAAAAATTGAGCCAATTGAATTTTATACCTGAAAAACTGAGCCGACTGAATCATAGTTTCAAAATCAAACCAATTTGAATTGAATAAGTTGGTTCAATTCAATTACAAACCAGAAATACTAAATTAAAAAAAACAACTAAAGAAAAAAAGTTCTACCATGATCAAATTGCTGCAAAAAGAATTTTTATCTAAGCAAAAATATTAGTCCTAGCCATAATAAAGAAAAGGTGTATTTATATTGATATAACCTAGTTTAGTCTAATTGAACCGGGAGATTAAGTATTAAAATCTAAACTGAACCAGTTTAACCAAAAAAAATGAACTTTTTAACTACTTAAAATCGAACTGAGCTGAAACAAGAAAAAAATGAACCGAACAGGTTTGGTGCGGTTTGGTTTCTAATTTGATCGATCAATCTGCACACCCCCAGTTCGTATTGAACATCTAATGACACTACCTATATGTAGAAAGATTCGATATTATTTGGATCGTAAAGTTTGAAGTATATATTCAACCCGTAGGACCTCAATATGAGGCAGAGACTATGGATTGAGTATATAGATTAGTATAATTTTAAGCTACAGTACTATCCAAGAAAAGTGAACATAGTGACAGATGCACTAAGTCGAAAGATGAATAGTACCCTTAATGTGCCTATAGTTTGAGCAGTGGGACACTTGAGTTCAGGTTGGAGGAAATAGAGGTACAAGAGCAGGTGTCTTTATTCTCATTTATGGCATGATCAATGTTGGTTGAGCAGGTAATTGAGGCACAATAAGAAAGCATGTGATACAATGAGCACAAGAAAGAACAACTAAATTGTAGATGATTGGGGATGCTAGAGAATTGTTGTATCGAGAACAAATTTATGGTCTGAAAGTCATGAGGGAAGTGGTACTATGAGAACTCCATGAATCAAAGTTGTAGTGCACCCTTGTTGTAATAAGATGTATCACGACTTGAGCAGGCAGCATTGATGGCCGAGTTTCAAGCAGGGTATAGTAGAGTTTGTAGCAAGGTGTCTGATATGTTAGCAAGTGAATGTTGAACATTAGAGATCAACATGGTTGCTATAATAACCAGAGGCGCCACAGTAAAAATGGGAACATATCGTGATGGACTTCATTATCGGGTTACCGAGAACCCGATATAAGAAGGATATAGTGTGAGTCATTGTAGACTGATTAACCCAGTCAGTGCATTTTCTTGCGATACAAAAGAAAAGTGATGTATAGGCTCGTACAGAGATATATATCAATAAGATTGTAAGTCTACATGGAGCTCCGCTCTCGATAATATCTTATAGGGATCTGGTGTTTAAGTCAAAATTTTGGGAAGGGTTACAGAAGGCTGTAGAAAAAAAGTAAGCTCTAAGTATAACCTACCATCCATAAACAGACCGACAGTCGAAAAGAACCATACAAACACTTGAGAACATGCTACAAGCATGCGTACTCGACTTTGGAGATAGTTGGGATGAACACTTAGCTCTGGTTGTGCTTAAGTATAATAGCAGTTACCATTCCAGTATTGGAATGGTACCATTTGAGGCACTATATGGGAGATCGTGTCGATCATCAGTTTGTTGGCTCAACTATGGTGAGGCAGTTTTAGTGGGCCTAGACATTGTTCAGGATACTACTGAGAAAGTGAAAGCAATAAAGGAACCCCTTGAGATAGTGTCGGAAAAAGAGCTACGCAAACTAGAGATGGATACCTTTAGAGTTTAAAGTTGGGGACTGAGTATTTCTGAAAATATCATCCCGAAAGGGCATGATACGTTTCAAGAAGAAAGAGAAACTCTCATCACGTTTAATAGGTTGTTTTAAGATTATCGAGCAAGTCGGTACCTTGGAATATAGACTAGCATTTCAACATTAACTTGAGAATGTACATATAGTGTTTCATGTATCCATGTTTAAAAAATATGAATCACACTTTTCACATGTAGTGTATTACACTTAGTTGACCGTCAATGAGGCTATGTTAAGTGAAATATAATTGATTTGTGTACTCAGTAGAAAAGATAAAGTCCTATGAGGTAAATCAATACCACTAGAACGATTTTTTGTGGACCCATCGTGGTATTGAATAGGAAACCTGGGAAAGAGAGGAAGAAATGAGAAGCAAGTACCCCGAGCTTTTCTGAGAGCTACTTTTGCTACCGAGTAAGTATAGTGTTATACATTTGTGAGTAATTATGTGTTTGTGTATACTATTAAACACACACACACATATAACTATATTTATTTGTAGTAGGAGTAAGTTAAATTTCGAGTACGGAATTTTTCTTATGAGGGAAGAGTTGTAATACACAGAAGCATATCCTTTTGAGTTACTCTATTTTTAAAATATAATATATAATTTGAGATAATTTTTGGAATTGGAGTTGAGTTAAAGGGGATAGTTGTTGATTTATTAAAATTCATGAAAAATGGGTACTAAGTGTTAAATACCCCTAAGACTATCTATTAAAAAAGTAAGGGTTATAAATAACTCATTTTCAATTGGTGTAATTTTAGGATACTTTTTGAGAAATTTTGGAGACTCCAAGACTCGGTTTGGGAAAATGGAAAAAATATTATATAATAAAAATATAAAAAAAAAGTAGATAGAGGATAGAGGGTGGCGGTAAACCCACCCGATCAAAAACAAATACATATTTGCGCTCAACACCACGTCAGCAACACAATGACATAGATTTTCTTACTGTGGGTTGTACTATTTCAGTATTGTAGCCGTTATATGCTATTAATATCAATAAGTAGGTGAAGTTATGACATTTAATTGTAAATTTTACAATAAATTTTATTATGGGCAATGAGTGAATTGTTGGTTTAGTAGTATAAAAATACATTTGATTATATATATAAATGTCTAACACCGAGATGAACACTATATTAAGTATAGGGTTGGGTGTTGCCTATGAGATTATGAAATAGTAAGAGTTTAGTGGTAAACTGACCTTTTTAATAATGAGTTCAGGGATTGAGTTTGAGTTTTGAGTATGCTCTCAGGGCCTGGGGTGAGTTAGAGTGAGTGTTCCTCCCTCAGTGCCGAGCCTTTGATGCAAGCACAATTTAGTGGTAAACTTGCCTTTTTATTATATGAGGTTGGGGCTTAAGTTTTGAGTTTCCCCCAAGGGTATGGGATACGTTAGAGTGAGTATTCCTCCTTTGGGGCCGAACGTTTCATCAAACTACATTGTAAAGTTACTTATTTGTGGTAATTTGGTTGTGTTATTTCTTTACTATTTTTAATCCCATTTTCCTATTTATTGCATTAGTTACATTCAAATTTCTTACCCCATGCGTGTATATATGTTCATATATCTATATATTCACATAGGTACCGAGCAAAAGGTTAGTTGATGTAATAGTGGATGGCTGAGTATATATGGGATTAGCATGTTACCGAGCTGAGCATGGTAAACTGGTATAGAGTGGCTTTATAACTTAGCTGGAGTTTTGTTACTTTTGTCTTGTTAACAGCATGCACGTATACTGTAACATTTGTAGTTTTGTTCAGATCGCTATTATATATTGCATACTGTTATGCCCTAATTTCTCTAAAAGACCTGAAGTAAGCTCCGAACCCACTAGAGATCTTGGAGGGTGAGTGTATTCCCTTTTTAGGTAAAAGAGAATGAAAAACTTTATTTGGTTTTGAAAATAAAAATAGGGAATCCACACTAACACCACAACTTGCCAATCTCACATTCTATAACATGTTTGCATATATCAATCAGAGTACGCATAAAATAAAATAACAACCTAGTAATAATAAAAGTAAACTCCCTGTTTACAAATTACAATATGAGCTACATGCTCTAATACTGATAAGATATATTATATTTTGTTCTCGTCCTGACATGACTCTCGCCAATAAAGAGCAACAATAGAATGTAATACACAAGCTCCTCAGCCACCAAAAATACATCACGTCTAGACTATCCCACCAATGTATAAAATAAATACATTCCACTAAGCCTATGAAATAATACAACATTAATGAGACTGATACATCAAAATAGAATCCAAAATACATCTTTGAACAAAAGAATATATATAATGCTCGAAATCACCCTCAATGGTATTGTTTGCTAGTCTCGGCATCTATAGTATAAGTGTCTACAAAAGTAGAAAATGATATATACGAGTTAGTCTCCAAAATAAGATAATATATATATGATATTGTGCAGTACCTGCAAGTGTGCTAAAAGTCTCCTCACAAGCTCCCGTCAAAATTTTCCAAATTTACTTCTTATTGACTTCGAATTTGATCTATCAAACAATGACAAATCACATGAGTCTATAGTAAAAAATGGTCTACTAATCATAAAGAGTATGAATATCAATTTTAATTTGACATTCGGACCTAGCATGAAAATCTTGGTAAGGAGAAATGAATAAAATAGGGATATATACTTACGTCAATATGGATCTTAGATGTTGAGGAATCCGAATATGTAACTGATTTTCAAATCCGAGCCCCCAAGGTAGATGATTCACCAAGACTTAATATTTTCGTCACTCCCTCTTTCCTCATAGTCTTTGCTACTGGAAATGAGAAATAAAATACACCCTATGTTTAAAATTGCTGAAAAGTGATTATGGGTCCCACTTCTTCTATCGTTCAAACAACTTTTTAGGTACCATTTGAATGGTAGGAACCTACCCTTCGAATGGCTCACCTAAATTGGAAATCTTCATTGAAAAACTGCAAAATTTCCAAGGCTCTCCCACGACCATTTTAACTTCGACTCTCGCCCTAAAATCCCATACCAATATGCATATTCTCATACCATTCTCACACACATCACCACTCCCTACTCCAATACTTGCTCAAGCCGACATCAACTCACAATTCTCACAAACTCGTAAATCTTACAAGCCTCACACTTACATCTACTCACACAATTTCTCACGTCTCATGATAACAACAACACTCACAATTTACTCACAAATGATATACAAACATATAACTCGCCAATATGCATTTATACTCCAATGCGATATATAATCTCACATATAACTCACAACTCACTAATGGGTATCTAAATGCAATTTCACACTTGGCGTATATAATGAAACTAATCAGATATGCCATAGGTCTCTATACAGCAACCACAACACCTCACTATGGCTTCGCTATTAATGCAATAATAATAATATTATAATAGGATACATAATATTATTAAATGTGAAAAATTTATTCTCGAATTTTTGGGACGTTACATCCTCCCCACATTAGGAAATTTTGTCACCGAAATTCACATACAATTCATAAAATAAAGTACACATCGTGATTCTCATAAAGCTTTGGAAACCTTTCTCACATCATATCGTAGCGTTTCCACGTCATCTTTTCGCTTGCCCTACTTTGCCACAACACCGTCACTAGCCAGATGCTCTTCCATATCAAAGTCTGCTCCTTTGAGTCTAGAATACAAATTGGTTTTACCTCGTAAGTCATATCCTCATTGACGTATAAATCATCATAAGTGATCATATGGGAAAGATCCAGAATATATTTCCTCAACATTGACACATGGAAAATGGAATGAACACTCGCCAACTGAGGTGGCAAATCCAATCAATATGCAACCTTGCCTACTACTTCAAGTTTCCGAAACGGTCTGATAAAACGAGGTACCAACTTCCCCTTCTTCCCAAATCTTATGATCCCTCACTTAGGTGAAACCTTCAAGAACAAAAGGTCACCAGCCTCGAATGATAATGGACGACGATGTGTATTGGCATAACTCTTTTGCTTACTACGAGCCATCTCCAACCTCTGTCTTATAACTACACCTGCCGAGTCTTCTCTAGGACCAACTCTGGTCCCAATAATGCACTATCACCCACCTTAGCCCAACAGATAGGATCAAGGTAGCCCATACAAGGCCTCAAATAGAGCCATCTCGATGCTCGAATGATAACTGTTATTATAACTAAACTTGATCAAGCTCACATGCTCTTCCCAACCTCCACCAAAATCCAACACACATACTCTTAGCATGTCCTCTAAAGTCTAAATCATCCTCTCAGATTAGCCATTCATTTGATAATAAAATGCTCCACTCATCGTCAATTCAGTCTCCAAAGCTCACTGAAGGCTCGACCAAAATCTTGATACAAAATAAGGATCCCTATCCGAAACAATCAAAACAGGAGCTCCGTACAATATAATAATCTTATCGATGCATAACTGACAAAGCTTCCCAATAGGATCGGTCATACGCATCGGAATAAAGTATGTAAACTTGGTTAGTCTATCCACCACAACTTATATCGCATCACAATCATGCCTCAACCACTGCAAACCCACTACGAAATCTATTACAATTTGTTCCCATTTCTACTCGAGAACTGACAACGGCTGTAATTACCCACTAAGTTGCTTGTGTTTCAACCTTCACTTGCTGATACGTCAAAAACCTCGAGACAAAATCTGATACATCTTTCTTTAAATCCGACCATCAAAACTATCGAGAAATATCATGGTACATCTTCGTACCACTTAGATGAACTGTTAATCTTGAATGATACAACTCTCGTAACACTTCCTCTCGAATTGACTCCGGAACAAAAACTCGGCTCTGAAATTGTAAACTCCCTTCATAAAAAATGGCCCAATGGTTCAAACCATACTTACTAAGTACATAAGCATGGTAGGCATCAAACTTATCATCAATCTGTTGTGCTTCAACAATATGAGAAATCAAGGTAGGCTGCATCTCGATAGTATACAATGTAGCTCCACTTCCCACTTCGACCCAGTTAAGTCCAAACTCCCCCATTACTTGCATCATCTCCTGCTCATTCATAGCTAGAAAACCAAGACCACATTAAGTTTTACGTCTTAATGCATCTGCTACTACATCCGTCTTTCTCGGATGATACTCTAGATTAGAGTTAAATTGATCTAAGTACTCTATCCATCTCCGCTATCTCATGTTTAGGTCACGCTGAGTAAACACATACTTAAGTGATTTGTGATCTGAAAATACCTCAAACTTCTTGCCATCAAGATAATGTCGCCAACTCTTCAATACAAATACTACCGTTCCCAACTCTAAGTCATGCATAGGGTAATTCTTCTCATGTGTCTTCAATTGCCACGACCCATATGACACTGCTCTCTCCAACTGCATTAGAACACACCCCAACCCTTCTTTTAAAGCGTAATAATACACAGTATATTCCTTGCCTCACTCTAAAATGATCAAGATTGGAGTTGAGGTCAAAAGACCCTTCAATCTCAGGAAGGCTTCCTCGCACTTCTAGTCTCACTCGAACTTCACTCCCCTCTAAGTCAATCTAGTCATTGGAGTTACCAAATGCGAAAATCCCAAAACAAAGCATTGGTAGTAACCCACAAGTACTAAAAAGCTACGAATCTCAAATATGGACTTCGGTCGCTCCCACTCGGTAACTGCCTCTACATTCGATGGATCAATAGCTACTCCTCTTTCTGACACCACATGTTCAAGAAATCTCACTTCTCACAGCCAGAACTCGCACTTCAAAAAATTTTCAAACAAGCGATGTTCCTGCAAAGTAGATAAAATAAACATAAATGCTCACGATGGGCCTCTTCTGTTAGCGAATATTCCAAGATATTATCGATAAATACCACTACAAACTAATCAAGATACGGCTGAAACACATGGCTTATCAAGTCAACGAATGTTGCTGGAGCATTTATAAGACCGAATGGCATCACTAGAAACTCATACAACCCATATCGAGTACAAAATGCAATCTTCTCAACATTTGACTCGCGAACTCGTAGCTGATGATACCCAGATCGAATATCAATCTTAGAAAAGGATTGTGACCCTCTGAACTGGTCAGATAGATTATCGATACGAGGTAATTGGTAATTGTTCTTCACAGTAACCCGGTTCAGCTTTAAATAATCGATACACATCCACATCGACTCATCTTTCTTCGGAACAAACAATGCTAAAGCATCCTACGATGATGTACTCCTCCAAATAAACCCCTTCGCCTCCAAATCATCGATTTGAACTCGCAACTCATCAAGCTCAACTGATGCCAAACGATATGGTGCTATCGAAATCAACATGATCCCCGATATCAAAGTAATCTGGAACTCCACTTCCCTCATAGGAGGAAGTTCACTTAAATCCTCATGGAATACATCAAGAAACTCACATACCACAAAAAGAGATTTGATTCCCGAACCCACCTCATCTAACATGGAAAGGTTAGCTAGCACACATGCTAGACTAACTTACGATCTACATGAAATATGAGGGAATATTTTGTGCTCTACCTAATAACAAACATTGACATCGTCAGCTGTCACCATTGACACTTTGGGCCTCTTATAATCAATGACATCATGGAAATGAGATAGCCAATCAATGCCAATAACAAGACCAAATCCCAATACCTTGAATACAATGAAATTGAATTCCAATACATGCTCGCTTATAATAAGCTCACACCCACAACACACCTTCCCAATATAAAAGATATGCTCCCCCGAAGTATCAACGTATATGGGCTCATATAACTCATCTAAGTAAAACTGTAGCATGCATGTGAATCATAAAGAAATGAAAGAACAAGATGCTCTAATGTCAAATAACATATACATCCAAGCAGAGAGAAAAGGAAGAATAACTCGAACCAAAGAAGGCTCTGAAATATCCAAAGACCATGGCATAGTATAAGCATGGGTATGAGATGACTGGCCCTGCTGGAAATCCCCACAAGTCCCACAAAAACCACTACCACCCCCACATAAAGTACCCTTACTATGACGAGTAGAAAAAGTAGAAGGAGGTACATACAGCCTCCTCTGAGTAGTCTCTGGTAGAATCAGAGTCTGAGCAGCCCCACGTGAACCACTCTACTCTGCGGAACCTTCTGGGCAATAAGATTGCAGGTGTCCTCTCACCCCACATCGTCAACACACAATAATAGGACACACCATCTCTTATGGTCCTCAACCCTACACAATCTACATATCAGAGGTAGCTCACAATCTCACGATAGATAACCAGATTGGCAGCAGTTAAAGCACTGTGAATCTTATTCCGTAGTACTCGAAGAAGAAGGACAGGCAGGCTGAGAATGCCCCCCTCGATAAGGAATAAAATAAGAATCGCAGGACCTCTTTTGATCCCCACCACCACTGGTACTGGACCCCCTAGCAAAAACCACATTGCCTCCACCACCACCACCGCGGTTGCTTGAAAAGATTCCCACCTAAAACTCGGGTCGAGGACTCACTGGTAAGCTCGAAGACCTAGGGGGACAAGTATCGACCATGCACTGATGATCCATATGGCTCACCTCAACCTTCATAGCTGTGCTAACACACTTCTCACAGGTCTCATGCATACCCGCTACCACAATGGACTGGATACTATGACGTAATCCACTCTCGAACTTTTGGATCCGAAGTTCCTCCGTCGATACCAACTATGGGGCATAATAAGAAAGACTCGTAAATTTCCATTGATACTATTGTATTGTCAATGTCTTTTGCATTAGATTAGTGAAATCAGCTCGCTTCCTCTCCCGAAGAATACTCGGGAAGAACTCATTAAGGAAAGCTCGTCGCAAAGCCTCCCAAGTCTTCACCACCAACCCAATAATTTCGCGACGACCCTTCCAACATTTGGCTGCCTCCCCACGTAGATAAAATGGTGTCGTAGCCAACCGTATATCATCATTGGCCAACTGTAATGCCTTAAAGATCCTCTTGATATCTATAAGCCATGCATCAGCAACAATCGCCTCCTCATCTCCTCTAAAAGACAGCGGTTTCATCCTCTGGAACTATATCTGGGCCATAGATGCCCTCAACTCCCTAATGCTCTCCTTATGTATACTATGCACCAGATTGTGCATAACCTCCTCTATAACTTGCAACAATCTAGAGGTATCAGTCTGGGCTACCCCCCGAGCCACTGGAGCTCCCTATGGAACATGAGGTCAAACCTCAGAAACAGTCTCCTCATACTCATCCACACTTGCATCACTACCCTTGGACAAATTGGGAATGCCCTCGACAACCCGAATATCTGCCTTTCTAGCCCGCGTGCTCATAGCCTCGCACTCCCCTACTCTACATTCACTAGTACTGCCCCTTGCGAACAGCAGTCTCACGACTATGACCAGGTCCTTGTCCACCACCATGAGGCATCTCTCACTTCATACATATAACAATAAGAAATGACGACATTAGCTTCACTACCAATGCTTTGAACTCATATAACACCCCACAATACTAGAATTGATGCCTCACTATATTATCTTACTACTAGCATATAAACCTACAACTCATATGTACAAATCACACCTCGCATATAAGCTTATGACTCACATATAAAACGTTAAGAAAATCTATCACGCATTACTCATGCCACACTATAACTCACGCATTGCCCTAACACACAACTACATATAAGCACACAATACACATAACCCACAGCTATACTCTCGATCCCACAAAGTCTACCCAAAGCCACCAAACTTTATATAAATTTGGTTAAACCGCTCTAATACCAACCTGTTATGCCTCAATTTCTCTAGAAGGCTCGAGGCAAGTCCTGAACCCGCTAGAAATCTTGGAGGGTGAGTGTATTCCCTTTTTAGGTAAAAGAGAATGAAAAATATTTATTAGTTTTGGAAATAAAAATAGAGAATCCACACTAACACCACCACTTGCCAACTCACATTCTATAACATTCTCGCATAAATATCAGAGTACGCAGAAAATGAAATACCAACTTGATAAATAAAAGTAAACGCCCTGTTTACAAAATACAAAATACAAAATGAGCTATATGCTCCAACATTGATAAGGTATATTACATTTTATTCTTGCCTTCAACGTGACTCTAGCCAATTGAGTAATAATGAAATGTAATACACAAGCCCCTCGAGCACAAAAATACATCATGTCTAACATAATCCCACTAATGTATAATGTCGCGCCCCCGAATTCCAAGCACCCGGAACTCGGAGTTGCGTATGTGTTACCAATTTCCAACTCATATACAACCAAACAG
>MKEJ01032891.1:0-12542 GCA_001753735.1 Embelia ribes
TCTATAACAACCTGGAGGTTATTATTAATTTAATATTGTTATTTGAGTTACATTATTATTATTATTTTATTATAAGAGTTTCGATTTAAATTTATATTTTTAAAATTTTGAAGTATCATTCGAATAACATGGATGTACCGATAGAACGATAGTGTGCAGGCAAGTTTTTTCTTAAACTATGGACACGTGTTATGACAATCCACTTGTCATATTGATACATTACACATGGTACATATATACATATACTAACAAATAAAAAAAAAGCAAAAGTAGGAGAATATAGGGAGATTGAAAAAAAAAGTGTCATTTTTGGGTAGAACAAGCTTGTTGCATGTGATTCCCGTAAGCTCGGGAATATTATAAGTATGTTTCTATATATATTCAAATCTAGTTTTCAGTATTTTGATGATTTTGGTCATAAAAGTTGAATTAAACCCCATGTATGAAGTTTAGGATTTAAATACAAAATTTTCAAACGCGGTTTTGAAGTTCGGAAAAGTATTTTGTGAAATTTATAGACTAGACCTGCAGTTTTTATATTTTCTAGAATTATACGTGATGTTTGGGAATCATGGGTGAAAGCCCCATATTTTTATGTTTTGATTGAAATTAAATATGGAATTTTGTGTATTAATGAGCAAATAATTGATTTTTGGGAAGAAATAAATTAATTTTTAATTTTTGAAAATTCATTCATGCTGGAAAGGCAGTAGTTCATGAGAAAAATAAATTTAAGCCCATTCAGGGGAAAATCCTAATTTTTGTGTAATTTCGACTTTTAATGAATAATTGAAATTTATAAAGTTATTTTATGGGAAATAAATATTTTTGGCAGTTTAAATATTTTCTTGAGCTCTGGAATTTTACTATATATTGAGAGGAAACATTTTGATGGAATGCAATAATAGATTTCATTTTATCACATTTTTTGGATTTTTGGTGCTTTTCCATGATTATTTAATAATTTTGAAAGCAAATAAAAAATTTAGGAATTTTAAAATATTTTTCAAAGTCTGGAAAATTTATTGTTCGACATGATACTATTTTGAAAAGCCATGCATGTATTAAATGTATTTTGGTCTATTATGGGAATTTTGTTGTATTTTAGGTATATTTAATATTTTGGAAAAGAGAAGGAAAATTATTGAAAGCAATTAAGTATTTTCAGAGGGAAAATATGAATTTAATATGCATGTGAATAAAATATGTTCCTAATAACTTTTTTTGTAAGTATTTTGATACATACATCTTTGAGATATTTACAATTACCATATCCTATTATGTAAACATAGGATCAAAGGGGAGCACGTAGACGAATAGTTGCATATCTGTGCCTAACCTACTTCGGGACGAGGTACAAATATATATTTTTATGTTATAAATACTTTTATGGTACTATGAAGAATATTTTAGTTGGTTTTGGGTAATGGAATAAATGTACAGTTAGAATAATTAACTATTCTATTTGCTATGTGATATATACATATATATATATTGTTGTTGTGCCAGGGTAACGTGTGTTTTGCAGGGATTTGAAATGTGTTATTTCCTGACTCCTCAGATATGGGACTTACGAGTTAGGTTTTGATTACCGAGTTCCTTCAAATATGTGCAGTAGACCCCAGTGGAGGTACAAGCTCCTGGGCTGTATCGAGTATACATAAGATTGAGCCGTGTCTGAGTAAGGGTGAGCCCATATCCATTTGACACGTGTTACGATTTATTTTATGATAAATAACATTTCGTATTTATTACTGTGATAGTAGAATGTTATATCCTTCTAGCTAATTATTGATCATATTATTGTATTGGCATTTATAGCATACTAGTGTTCGACTCGTCTGTTTTGTCTGTGCATATATATATAGGCATTACAGAGGATCCAAAGGTGGATAGAAGCTAGAGAAGATATTGTAGCGGTACTCATTTTGTGTGCAACATTTCAACTTATATTGAGTTTCAAGGTATTATCGCATGATACTATTATATTGCTATTTTGAGACAGTTGTAGTAGGTTTTTCTTTTGTACTGCATATGAGGCATTTGATTGTACTATATTATATCGTAGATGCTGACATGCGGGCTATATATGTTATAGTATTTATACTGCAGGGTTTGTTAGTTTATATAGTTATAGACTGATTATGTTGTATATATATAGAAATACTGCCCGATTTTTCCAATACATGTATATATAGTTGACAGACTTTCTTGGTGAGTAGTTATCGTTTTATGTAGTTTTCTATATTATTATCCATTACATTGGGTAGTTGTAATTGGTAGTTTAACACTGTCATATCAGTTAACGGTACATGATAAATTGTGTTTTCAATTATTTTTAAAAAATCCAAAATTTTTACAAAAGAGTTTAAAAATTCGTATTTAATTAGAGCTGATTCGATGATATTACAGTACTTGTAGGGATGACGTTGAAGTAGAGTTACCCAAACCGCATACCATTAGCAAAAGAGGAGATGATATGGAGAATCTTGACACCTCTAGTTACTTAAATGAAGAATTTGATTATCTTTTTGAGAGGATAATCAGTCGTATAGAACAATGTGTGGGCTTTAAAATTATTCTTAAAGTGTTTAAAGATAATAAGAGAAAAATGCTGGAAAATAAGTTTCATGATATGTGATTGGGCAGATGCAAAGGAGCTTGCTAGAGACTTGGATATTCAGTTTTGTTTATTTGGTTGCCTATCCTCTCGGGTTATGATAATTATCAAATGTTAAGGATAAGTTTTCATTTAACTTCTCTCATTCCGAGAACTTAGTCAAATGCTTATCTTTAGCCACAAAATAATATTTTTTTAAAATAGGCTTTCTTTTAAATTCTGACGAATAACTTTGTATTTTGTTGGTTGGATTATTTTATTACCTTTGAGTTTTTGTTTACAAAATATTTAATTAAAAATAAAGGTTAGACATTATTAATTAAAACAATAAATGATCTAGTAGAATGACTGGAGGGCTGATAGTACAGTTGGAAGGTTCCAAGAACGGACAAAATAAAAATTAAAGGACTTTGGAAAGGGCACTTATAAAAAGTAAACTTATTATGAAAAGCGAAATATCAGTGGAAGATGCTAGGCATTGTGAGCATTCATAATTTCAAATGTATAGTATTCGCTCGTCCCTGTATTATTGCTCAACTTGTTTTTAAGAAATTTCAAATTATAATAATTTAATATTTAAATATAATAAAAATATTATTTTATATTTTGAATATATAATAAGAATGAATTCGGTTTTTTTGTTATATTAAATTATTATATTTTAAAATTTTTAAAAGAAATATGTTTGTGTTATAATTTATGAAAGGAGATTACAATTTCACTTCTCTAGTTATATATTGCCCAAACACTAAATTAAGTTTAACTATTTTAAGTGGTGAATTAAAATTTTAATTAGAGATGAGACAATGATTGACGATCAAAATGTCTAATTTATAATGTGAGAACAAAGTTTAACATATTTCAATTTTTTTTTCTTATTCTTGAATTCCAAAATCACTAACAAACTCTAGTTAGCCTCAACGAACTTTAACATCGTTGAATTATCTAGTGATACAGAAGCTCGTTGTTTCGCATACGACCAATAATGCTCGAAGTGGTGCTAATTATTATTCCCTCCATTCTTTATTAACAGATGATATTGAAAAACAGAAATTTTTTTAAATAAGTGGTCATTTGACACTTTCAATGAAAAAAATTGTTTTACTTCTAAATATACCTCTGTCGTTAAATTTATTAAGAGAAATGAAAATTTGACTTTAGCTTTTTGAGGTGTTAATAATTATGGATACTTTAATTTTATATTTTATTAGTAATTATCTTAATTTTTGTACTCAAATCTACGTAATCTATTAAAAACGAACGGAGAGGGTAACAATCAAAACTTAACTTTAACACAGTGAGCAAATTAAATATTTTTCATAATAATTAATTAGTTAATCTTACTCACAATAAAACTTTGCAGAATTATGGTCACTGCACCACAATCTTCATATACAGTACAAAAATCGAATAATCCACAGAGTTTCCTTTTTACACGACCTAATACTAGTACCAAATAAATTTTTTTTTTTTTAAAATAAATTAATTAAAATAAATAATATATATATTATATATATATATATGCAAAATGTCCAACAGTCAACGGCGTCTGAATTCTCTCGATATACTATTTTAGTCCACCACTCTGCCTTTTTTTAATTATTTCCAGGAAGAACTACACTAATGGTCTCCATAGTTTTAACATAAATTCTATTTGGTCCCAAAGTTTCCAATAAAATTGAATAATTCCTAAGATATCGAAACGTTACATTATTAATCCCGAAAGTTTAAGAACATTAAGATATATTTTTCTCATACTAAAAATCCTAGTGCTCAAATTTGGAACAATATAAGACTAATGATACGCATACATACAAGTGTGTACATATTTTCTGCATACATTTGTCATTTGCACAGCAAATATATGTACAAAGTACATACATATTAGCATGTATGTTTATCAGTCCACCATAATAATTAGGACCAATTGTGTAGCTTGTTTGGAAGCCATTACTGTTTCATTTGAAACTATGGGACCAATCAAAACTTTGGATGAAACTATGAGAACTATTAGTATAATTAACCCTTTTTCAAATAAAATAATTTTCCATCTTCAATTCTATAGAAAACAGAGGAGAGAGAAAGTGAAGCTTCAACCTTCCGCGGCATCTACTTCTTCAGATCAATACACACACACACACACACACACACACGCATATATCCCAGCCCCAATAATTACCCAAAAGCACACGCGCAAAGGAGATTAATTACACTCCACCCACCCACTCCAAATCTGGGGTTTTCCCCTTTAATCCCAACAATTTCAATCCCCAATTAAACCCTTTTACTGGGTTTTCCCTTTTCTATTAAGGGTTTGCCTAGTTGATCTCTTTATTTAGTTCTGTGTTTGTCTTCTATTACCCATTTAGTATGACTATGAACTTATCTATTGCTTTGTGAGTATTGTCTTGATATGGTCTGAGAGAGAGAGAGAGAGAGAGAGAGAGAATGGGATCTGGAAATGGGGTTTATAGTGTTGGTGAATTTGATTTAGATGGTAAGTGGTTGATTGATCCAAAGCTTCTTTTTGTTGGGCCCAAGATTGGAGAGGGTGCCCATGCCAAAGTCTATGAAGGAAAGTAAGTAATTTTTCACTTGCCTAGTTATTTTTTTTTTCCTTTGTTTGCTTTCATTAGATTATTTTTTTCTATTTTTGAACTTCATTCGTGCTAAGACGGAAAATAGAAAACTTTTCTAATTATGGAATAGATACTTGACCAAAGTCTGAAGCTTATTGCTTGGTTTTAGGGCCTTCCTACCAGTATTCCTGAGTCTGAATCCTTATTCCTGAAACTCTAAATTAGAGACGAATTCTAAAATAGGGACGAATGTATGAAGAATGTTCATGCCAGACCCCCTAAGCTGAAAAATTAGAATTGGGTATGAACAGTAGTTCCCAGTTCAAGGGAAGCACGATAAAAGATTATTTCTTTTAGGGGATTGAACAGTATTTGGATAATCTAGGGGAGCGTCCCTTGGGTTTAATACCAAAAGTTTAGAATATGGAGCCAATTAAGCTTTTGTGTGAGTAAGAAATACAGGATCTTGATGAATTGTTGGGGACCCACAAGTATTTATGTTATCTTTCCAGATTGGACCTTTCTTAGTTACATATGTGTGTGGTACGTTTGTAGAAAATTCGTTTTCAATTGAACCTAAGGTACTATTCTATTTATGATTGGATAATTTGGAATTTGGTCGGCTTTATTCGATGCTCTGGGAAGAGGATAGTTGCTTCCTATGTTTTTGTTTGTCTCATTGTTTTGGTAATTTGGTGGCCTTTAGATTTAAGAACCAGACTGTTGCAATCAAAATGGTTCATCGAGGGGATTCCCCGGAAGAGATTACTAAGAGGGAAGGTCGGTTTGCTAGAGAGGTGGCAATGCTATCTAGAGTTCAGCACAAGAACCTAGTGAAGGTATAAATCAAGACAATGCATGCTCCGCATTTCTTTTATTTCTGGTTTTGTGTTTCGTTATTAGATATGCATTAAGTTCATGATGGAACTGTGCTCTTTAGCTATTTTGGTAGTGTTGCATAATGGTTTGATATCACTTTTAGGCTTTGGTCTTAGTACTCCTGTAGCTAACAACACATGATCCACATTTCTTTTGTTCCAATATTTTGTTTCGATATTACATATGCATTATGTTTGTGATGGGACTATGCTCCTTAGCTATTTTGTTAGTGATTCATAATAGCTTTTTGTCTTTTGGGAATCAGTTGTAGTGTTTGTGCCATAGCTATTTGTTTAATTTGGCGCTTTGGCTTTTCTCCTGTTGCTATTTATTTGGGGGTTTCTCTCTTTGTTGTATTGCTTCTAGTGGCCCTCTTATATTGTTCTCTTTTGGTTTTTATAAACCTTTCTTACCCAAAAAAAAAAACTAACAGAAAGGTAGAATATTAATAAAAGAAATTCTGAAGGAACTTCCGGATAAGCGACCACCACTCATTCAAAAGTTTCAGTGTCCAAAATTATCAAAATCAAGACATCACTTAGAATTGGTAGAAACCTCATGAGATTTATTTTTGAATTCCAAAAGTTTGTTTACCCCAGTTAAGTTTTTGGTTGGAGGACGAAAACAACGATTACACTTGTTAACTGTAATTTTCACGAATAAGCTTTTCAGCATGAGTTTAAAATGAGACATCGACAAGAATTACCATTCGGGAATCTAACCACTCTAAAGTTAAATGTGTTTTATATTGTCAATTTCAACCAATCATGTCGAAATAATACTTGAAATGGATCTAGTGATTTGATCGTTTTTAGGTTGAAGTGTCAATGTCACTTGCATTAAGACAGAATCAAGTTTGGATAGGATTTGAGTTGGTTCCTACTCCCTATTATCGTTAACAATTTGCGGTTTTACAGTTTGAATGGTATTTTACTAAAAACGCAGTATCAACTAGCTAAATTCTGTTATTTTTCTGCAGTTCATCGGAGCTTGCAAGGAACCTGTGATGGTGATAGTAACTGAACTTCTGTCAGGTGGGACCCTGAGAAAGTACCTTGTGAACATGCGGCCAAGGTGCCTTGATACTCATGTTGCTATTGGGTTTGCCCTTGATATTGCTCGTGCAATGGAATGCTTACACTCTCATGGAATCATACACCGCGACTTGAAGCCTGGTACCTATTTTGTAATTTTTGTTTCCAGTGAATTGTTAGCTTATATCTGTGTTTCCAAGATGATTGTTATGTTGGGGAGTATGTGCCCAAGTGTTAGACTCACCTGAATACTTTCTCGAAGAACATTTGGGCACTGTCAATTTATTTATTATTTTTTTTTTTGAAAGATTGGGCACAGTCAAATTACATTTTTAGTATTTTCTAGGCGTCCCTTGGAGCACTCCTTCGTATGCACCTGAATACAATTATGAGGGGACGCGATGAGGAAGCTTCTCGGGACCAGTTAACGGCTAACGTGAGAAGCAACTAGGGGTATCTGCTATTGTTGGACTCACCTGATTACTGTATCGAAGGACATTTGGGCAGTGTCAAATTGCATCAATAAACCAATATTGAACATATAATGGGAAATGAAATGTTATACTTGATGATTTGAAGAACACTGTGGCCATTACCTATACGCCTATACCTTGTTTTGGACACATTTCTTTCGAATTTGTTTAACATTTGAATGAGTTCGTTTTCAAGAGTTGATACCCAGTTTAATTTTGATGAATTCCTGTGCAGAAAACTTGCTGTTGACAGCTGATCACAAGACTGTAAAACTTGCTGATTTTGGATTGGCAAGAGAAGAGTCACTGACAGAGATGATGACTGCTGAGACTGGAACTTACCGGTGGATGGCACCCGAGGTATTACATAATATTGGACGAGTTCTTTTTTCCTTTTTCGTTTTTTTTTTTCCGGTTGTTTTTGTATGGAACACATTATATGGTTAGACAGAGAGATTGGAGCTTCAGTTAGTATTAGGAGATTGACCTACCTACTGATTGCAGCTTTATAGCACGGTCACTCTAAGGCAAGGCGAGAAGAAGCATTATAACCATAAGGTAGATGCATATAGCTTTGCGATTGTATTGTGGGAGCTCATTCATAATAAGTTACCGTTCGAAGGCATGTCGAATCTACAGGCCGCCTATGCTGCTGCTTTTAAAGTAAGCACTTTTGCCTCACTCCTTTTTGCTTCGCCTTTACTTCTCTTCCATTTTTGGTGTGTGCGCTTGTGTCTTTTTTGCTTCGTTTTGCATAGTTATGCATAATCATTCTCTTGTGATGAACAAAAAAGAATGATTCTTGTCGCACATTTTGCATAGTTATGCATAATCATTCTCTTGTGATGAACAAAAAAGAACGATTCTTGTCACGCATGGTAGAGAAGAACGATGAGTGACAAAAGCATTAGGCATCAAATTACTTTCTAGCAGCGACTGGTTTGATGTAAAAGTAACATGAATTATTAAAGATGCAAAATTGGATAGATGATTTCAGCAAATGATCGTACTAATGAAATTTGACAAATTTTAGATCTATTTCATTTTGTAGGATTTTTCTACGATAGTGGCAGAATAGAACTTCCACTAAGCATTGAGTGATTATCCAGCTTCAGGCTAAACTATGTATTTAAGTGCTGCAATTTTTTTTAATTAATTGTTTTTTGGTATTTGCAGAACACAAGGCCTAGTGCTGATGACCTCCCAGAAGATCTCGCTATGATCGTGACATCGTGTTGGCAAGAGGACCCACAGGCTCGACCCAACTTTTGCGAAATAATAAAAATGCTTCTTCATTGTCTATACGTAATGTCGCCACCGGAGCCCACCATCCCGCCTCGGATCTTCACTTCTCAAAATGCCGTTTTGCCACCAGAGTCGCCTGGTACGAGAACCCTCATGAATGTTAGAGACGACTCAATGGAAACCCCTGTAAACCCGATACACAAGCGGAAGGGTTTATTCTCTTGCTTTGATCAGTGTTTTTAACCCAAGGATTGACTAAGGTGTTGCTGTGAGGCTTTGGTGTAGTAAAATAAGGTCTCATCCAAAGGCAATTGCCCCCAAATTATTAGTGTAAGAAGAGACCACCCTTGTATTAATGACTATCAATTAGGTGCTAATTTCCACTTTGTATTATACAGGAGATGCTATATGTTGTACACTATTGTATGCCTTTTAAGCATGTTCTATTGGCAAATAGGTTGGATTCTTTTCTTCACATCTTCTCTATAATCTGTGGACTCTAGCGAGCTTCCATTCAGAGGTCTAAATAAACAGAGCCGTTTGAGAGCCACATTAAAATAAATCATTAAGGGTTTGGTCCGTGCTTTGCTCGTCTGGTAAATGAGCCAAACATGATCTTTGGGCTTGTTTAATAAACATGCAGAGGTGTCGGCTTGTTTATACACTTAGCTTGCATAGAGAAAATGTTGCAATGCACATCTAAACATCATTAGGCGTTGACATGACGAGTCAGTCCGGATTGCTCTTTGTTGTGTGCTTCTATTTTTTTTTTTTTTAAATTATAACATGAAGTGTTTAGTGAATTCTAAAATACTTAATTTTATTAATCAATTTTTGTTTTTTTAAGAGTATTTTATGCACATTAATTATCATAATAACCTCAATTATACTTATTACATTCTCCATATATACATATTTTTATCTTTTTACGATTAAAGATACTATTTTGTTAAACACTACACTATTTATTAAAGTAACTCTTTTAATTTGTCTACCAAATATTAGAATTATATCCGCTTTTAGAATCAATTTTTAAAAGCAGCTTTAAGAGTCAAATTTTAAAAAGTACAAGCATTCCCAAACTAGGCCTAAGTAACTGGGCTTGAACTTTCCATATATACTTTGTACCTATAAGAAAAGTAGTTCGTTTTAAAAAGTATGATAATTTTGTTTCAAAATATAGTTACATTTATACAATGTATTAAAGATGTTTAATTTTATTTTTTAAAAAAATAATATATTATAAAGGAAATTACTATATTTTGATGTTAGGTTATTATATTTTTTTCAAACGGATTAATGTATACAAGCTATATCAGTCAAGATGATGCAGCATGATTAAATATTTATTAGAAAGAAGTGAACTTTAAGGCCTAAGTTAAAAAAGGATTGAGCAAAAATAAATTGCCTTAGTGGACCGATTGGCCCACTCTATTTTTGGCCCATTTGTGTACCCAATTTTGCCTTTCTGGTTGAATTTTTTTGCTTTATTGGTCAAAAAATATGCATATGTAAAAATCAAATAATTTAAAATATAAAGAAAAATATGAGAGAGTTTTACTCTATAACAGAATATGAGGAAATTCTTAAGTATTTGATTAAGTTTGAATATGTTACGAACTTTTTACTACAAATTTAAATTTTTATAACGAAACAGAAGCCCGTTATAAAATATAATAATACCTAAATGAAAAACACCAAATTTGACCTTGAATGTTTTTGAAAAATGTCAAGTACGATGTCATTTTATAAATCTCTCCTTTATGTAACAATATCTACACTATGGTTGAGGACACTTTTAGAGCATTCCCACCTACCTCTTATTTAATTTCTATATTTTATTTTTTAAAAATTCATTTTTTCTACTGTAAATACATATTTTAGAAATTGTTTACAACGATTTTTACATAAAATTTGTTAAGAATTGCTTAAATAACTATATATCAAAGAACAAAGTACAAAAATATATTTTTTCCCAATCTTGACAAAGTTTTTATAATTTTTGTGGAAAAAAATTATTTTTTTAAGTAGAGAAATCGTAAATAGTAATTTTCTCATTGGAGAAACTCAGGGTTGCATTTCTAGAAAGTTATATGAAAATAGAAAGATTGGATTGCACAATTTATGGTCCCCTTTATCATTTACTCTCTCAAATGAAAAAAGGAAAGGCTCTACAGAAATGATGATGAGAATGTATTCTCTTTATCTCTACATGTATATATGCATATACTTTGTCTGGATCTCAAAATTATTTGAATAATCATATATCATATAATAAAATGTGAAAGTATGTTCCTCTAATCTTATTTTAGGATTTATCCTATTAGCGAGAGAAAACTAGTATCAGAATAGAGAAATTGTGTATGGTAAATTTTCCCACTCAGAAGCACTGTAGCATTTCTCATCAGATTTGTAGAAATAAAGAAAAGCCAAAAGACTGATGTGGAACATTTTTTATTCGGATTTTTCAAATGATAAATTAAATGAGATAAAGCTAAGCTTTTAGAAAGACCGGTGCAAGTTCCCTTGTCATACGAGCTTTTCTCATTAAATTTTTAAGCTGACTTTCTAGAAAGCCATTTTCTTACGGAGTAGAAATTGGCCATTCCCAGACTTCCTGAGCAAACTTTCTATGCGACTAAGTTATCAATATATAATAAATATAAAAAAATTAAATAATATATTTTCCGAATATGTTGATGTGTTTTTTACTTTTGGCAGGGAAAAGATTATATTTTTTAATAGAAAAAGTGTGAATAGTATTTTTTTTGTCGAAGAAAGTCACTATAGCAAGTTCTAGAATGTTTTCTAGAATACAAAGACTGGATTGGTGACATGGCCAAGATAGAAAGGCTTGTGTGAATGCTCTTATGGTTTGGTTTTGGGTTTCCGAAAACAGTTTCTAGATTGGATTCCAAGCTGGGACATTTGAAAGAAAGGAAAATGACTTACCCAATCATGTTCATAAACGGTTCTGTAGGGGGTTAAATTCTGTTTGTTGCATTCTTTTAGGTGTTTGTGCGGTTACTTTATGTGGTTTTTTATACGTATGAAAAGGGAACTTGCACCAGTCTTTCTAAAGAGGCTGTGCCACCAATCCAGTCTTTGTATTAACAAAACTTGTTACTCTTTCAAGTAGAAAATAAATTTTAAATTATAAGCTGAATTTTGTTTGGTATTATATTTAATACTATTATTTTTGTTTAGGAAATGTAATTGTAAGTGGGACAGTGTGTTGGAAGTGAGTGGAAGCTTTCTTTTGAGGTTTTTTCCTACTTCAATAGTGTTTAATTGTTGGTTTGATTGGTGTTGTTGCTATTTGTTTTTCGAGAAATGGAAAAACTATTGGTGGTGTTTAAAGGCCATGTACACGTCCAATGCAACTATTGGGTCGTGGATTTATACTGTTGGAGACCACCTCTCTGGAAACAAAGGTAAGGTTGCGTATATTAGACCCTCCCACACCCCGCAATGTGGGAGTTTTATACACTGGGTCGTACACATACATATACATATACATATACATATATATATATATATATACATATATATACATATGTACATATATGTACATATACGTATACATATGTACGTACATATACGTACATATATGTACGTACATATACGTACATATGTATATATACATATTTGTATATATATGTATATACTAGTAGATGTGCACACGCGATGCATGTGAATTTTATAAAAATGA
>MKEJ01032897.1:0-13750 GCA_001753735.1 Embelia ribes
AAAGAAAGCACGTTTAACGGCAATCCTGACTGATAGCAACAACTGTACCTTTACTGATATTGAAAGTATTACAGCATTCATTGTCTGTACAGTTATATTACAGTGCTTTCCAAAAGTTGGGGCCTTATAAGATCTATCGACTGATAGGATACATCAGTCAACCGATTTGGAATAAGTCAATTGATTGGAGTTATATGATGACTTATTTGAGTGTATTTTATTTTAGGAGTTCTGCCTCTCAGGTGGGGTGAATCAGTCTATTGATATGGCCTATATGTCAGCTGATTACTAGCTATCGATTGTTATGATAAATATGTTGACGGACTGGGTCATGTTTTATTTCAAGGAGCTTCTTCTCAAGTGGGGTGAATATGTCGACTGATAGAGTAAATATGTCAACTGATTGGGAATCAGTCGACTGATTTGTAGTATATGTCGACTAAGAGTGTTCAAATCCAAATCGATCAAAAAAAAAATCACAAACTAATCCAACTTAATCGAAAACCGATCAAAACCAATTTGATTTGGATTTTTTTATAAAAACCGAGCAGTTCTGTTTGGTTCGGTTATTAGTTATAATTTCTGAAACCGAACCAAACCGAACCACAAAATATATACAACATGCATTTTATGCTATTATGCTGTGCATTTTGTGTTCCCATTCTATACAGTATACAAAGGTCACTTGATTCACTTTACTCAGATTTTTAGACTTTATATTTAGTCTTTATATTTAATGTATGTTGTTAACTTTGAAACTTTTGCTTCTTTTTTACAACAGACTTTAGAGTTTATATTTTTTAGACTTTATATTTTTTATACTTCTATTGTAGTTTTAGACTTTCAGACTGCTTGCTTCTTTTTTAGACTTTGAAATTTTTGATTTTTTTTTATATAAGATTGACACATGGCATAAGCAACATAACAGAATCATAACTTTGTCATTTTGTTTTGTTTTTTTTAAAAAAAAAATCAGGTTCTATTTTGTTTCATTCAAAACTTTCCTACTCTCAAATTGCATTTAAAAATATGTAATGATGAGTTGATAAAAATCGAATTAACTGAACCGATCCAAATCGCATTTAATTGGATCGGATCAGATCGTATTTTTTTAAGAAATCCATCCAAACTTAACCGAACTGCATGCTCTTTTTATCTTTGGATCGGATGGCTTTTTGTCTCAAAACCGATCCAAACCGAACTGCAAACACCCCTAATGTTGACTATTCGGGAAAATTTCAAAAAGTGCTTTTTGACTCAAAGTCACATCAAACTCACTTTTCCCCATTCCCCCTTTTCAACTAGTGAGAGAAGAGAAAAAGGGAGTGAGAGTGATTTATTTCCTTTAATCTTTATGCTCCGATTTCATCTATCATCTTTGTTTGTCTACTCAAATAAATTAGATATTTGAGGTCCTTGATGCGAAGGCAACATTTTGAGGTAAGTCTCGTCTCTCATCTCGTTCATTTGTGTTGACTTGATTTTCATGCCTCTAAGGTACGTTAAAACAAAGTTGATTTTCTACTTCTTCATCTCGTGTAGATCGATTTCTTCTATAGATACGTTGCGATCCGTGTTCATCTTCTACATCAAATCGCGGGGTAAAGTGGAGGCGTATTTGGGGGTTTTGGGCATGACCTTGCTAGGGGTCTTTCTAGTGCAATTAAGGCACATTAGACTATAACTCTTATATAAATTTGAGATTTATATCGTATATTGATGTAATTGATACATCGTGTATGTGTAGTTATTTGGCATGGTTATTTGGCATAGTTATAACATGATAAATTATTTTTCTTATCATATGTAACTTAAATATCATATTTAATGTGTAGCATTTCATTTATGTGGCGTGGCATAAACATTCACGTTTATTAAAATGTGAAGTTTTATAAAAAAAAAAATGCGTGGTTTGCAAAGGCATAGATTTGCATAAGCGTGGTTTTGATTTGAAAAGACTCATTTATCATCGAAGCATGTGTTGCATAGTTATGAATCCTTTTCCCTTCTTTTCAAGACAAAAGTATCGTTCTTATAAAAATGCGTGGAAAGCATTGAGGCATACAATCTTACCGTGAAAGTTAGGAAGCCTGATCAGAAATTATCTATTAATTGCGTGACATGCAAGTGGTGAGTCAGTGAAGACTTTGATTGCATCACATGCGAGTGGCGGATCATATCACTCTTTATAAAATGCATAGGTATACTAGTCCCAACTTTTTAGGCATTGTGTATTGGTGTTGTGCATGGGCACAATTTATGTAGTTATGTCGTAGCATTGGCATGCATTGCATTCATATTTCATTTAGCACTCATGAACATGATTTATTACTTTTTATATGTCGTAGCATGTATATTCATGTCATACATATAGCGTAGTCTCATTTTTATCGAGTAAGTGATAGTCTAACTATATTACTTTCCATGCTCTTTCTTTGTATGCGTTGTTTTGTTGGTACGGAGGCAGGAGTTGAGCATAATTAGATACTTGGTTGATTGATGTAGTTTTTTTTTTTTTGGAATTTATATTTTTGTGTAGTTTTATTTTGTTGTAGCCTCCTTCATTATTGTGATATTTTATTTGGGACTTAATGAAGATGTGTTGTATTCTTTTGGGTGTAGATAAGTATTGCAAACATGTTTTTATTACTTTTATATCAAGGATATAGCTTGAATGGAAGTTGTTTACATAAAGAAGGGTGTTTATTTCTTGTTGTTGTCTGTAGGATAACTTGTCGATTGATAGTACATATAAATCGACTGATTTGATGTATGTTAACTGTTGAGACATATATGCCAATTGATGTGGTGCTATTTTTGTTCCAGAGTGTACTGTTTCAGTTTGGGGTTAATTATGTCGACTAGTATGTTATATATGTTGGCTAATTTGAATTTGTTGACTGATAAAAGCATATATTTCGACTTATTTTCTGGAACAAACTTATATAATGTTTTTTGAGAAAATGTTTTCTAAATGCGAAGTATGTATATAGTATGACTTGTGGCGTGGCGTGGCATGGCATGACATGACGTGACATTCATTTTAATTTTTAATTTTTTTAATTTTTTTTTTTTTAAAAAGAGAAACACCCATCTTTCAGATTTTTTGAATTTTGGAGCGTGACAAAATAGACATTCTACAATTGCTCATATGTGTCTTGAAAATCACAATTAATGATCTTGAATTTCTTTTTGGTAGTATGTCATCTGTTTTTTTCTCGAAACCTTGACAAGTGACTGTAAATAAAAAGAATTGCAGTGAGTTGACTCCTCAACTTTATGTCATTTAAGAATTTGTGACTCTCCCCAAGGTCAGCCTTGAAGTTATAGATTGGAAGTTGCAAATTATGAAAAATAAACAATTTTGCTCTCTCTTTGTAGTGGGGCAAAACGATAGAAGTAGTGATTTGAAGATAAATATAATTGGCACCATCTTATTTGTCATTATTTTTTTGATAAGGATAGTGTATATTATTGAGTAATACACTATGTTGAATTATTTAATGATGGCGGTATTGCTTCATGTATTGTTAAATATAATGAATGTAGTTGTTAGTATTTAATGTTAGAGTTAATTTCTAATCGTTTTGCTCGTCAATAAATCAATTTCTTTACAAAGTTCTCTTCATATTTTCTTTCAATTAGAAGCTGCATGACTCTTAGATAATTTTTTTTTTAAAAAAACTAACTGCAGAATATATCATCAAGCTGTAATTAATACTAATACCATGCTTTTTCTCATTGCTCGAGTAGGATTTACATAAGAACAGAAACTCAGGGCTTGATTGGTTGAAGGGTTTGGAATGAGAGGTGAATGGAATTAGATAAAATTGTGTTTAGATAGATTTAATGAAGGAAATGGAGGGGAGGGATGGTGATCGTAAAATAAGATTTTAAGATCCAATGTTTAAATTATATTACGAAGTCAAATTATGTCAACCCCTTGAAACAAATATAATTATTTAGCTCCTCCCTTCTCCTTCCTTCCTTCCTTCCTCTTTTTTTAATTAATTTGTCCAGTCCCACCACTTTCCCTCCCTTCTACTTCTAACCAATCAGGCCCTTAGAAGTGTAAATGTCATTATATTGATAATCTTGTTGCTGCCTAAGCATTTATTTATCATTATTTTTGTCATTGTTTTTCTGGATAGGATTTGAAAAAACTTTGTTATTTATATTGATCTTCCTAAGTTGTTAACTATATTTGATTAGTAGAAATACCACTTGTTATTAGCATATCAGAAAAGGTGATTATTGAGAATTTATTAAAAAATGGAAAAATAAGTTTTGAACGAATATTTACTTGCATGTCATGATCTCTATAGATAAAAGTTAATTTCTCAACATAAAAAATAACTAACAACCTTAAACTCTATCCTTATCTTCCTATGTTGTAGCAAGCCAATTAAGAAATGAAAGTAGTTATTTTTTATTTTATTTTATTTTATTTTTTTGGATTGAAAATGGAAGTGCAAACGCTAAAGACAATGAAAAACAAAAATGAAATTACATCAAAATATCACCTCATTGAGGTGGACCATTTAAAGCTAGCAAAAGAAGAATCTCAGCCGGTGGATCTACGAACTCATCGATCTTGATACTACAGCGATCTTTTAGTCTTACCAACTTGTCCACACACGAGTTTGTTTCCCTGCTAATCCACCGAAATGAGCAAATTCAATTCGGATATCGTAATTAATTAATACACGTAAAAGTATTATAGTCCGGGTGTACCACAATAGCATTCAACGCCTCCTGCGAGCTCGTCTCAACAACAATTCTCTTCCAGCCTTTATTCCAAAACCATCTCCCGTAGCCCCGATGTACAAACCAAACAGCCACTAAATTATTTAGTGGATATTTTGTAGAAATATCATTTGTTATTATCTTAATATGATAAAATGATTTTTAAAAGTTACGTAATAGGAATATTTATTTTGAATTAATTTACATATTAATTATTTAAAGAGTGATATATAAGGATTCCGATTAAAAATATACTATTTACGGGGGTTTTACAAGTAGTGGCCCAACTTTAGTGAAGCAAAGCATTTTACTTTACTGGGGACCCAACTTTTGTGACGTAAAATAGAGATACTGGTGGTTATTAGATCCGCAAGCTTTGGACCTGCGAATCTGCTGGGTAAATCCGTATCTACCCTGCAGACCACAGATAAGTCAACTAACTTCTTCCAGTAGCAGTTGCAATGTAATGGTTGGGCTATCCACTCATCATTATGGTCAGTTCATTAATCAGTTTGTTATAGTGCAACGACTATAAAAAATGCGTTAGTTTTTTCCATATCAATACAACAACAATCAATTAATAATTCTCAATATTTACACTTTATAAGGTCTCAAATCACTTATTTTACAAAAACATAGAATGTTATTTACCAAAATTCAATCATATCCACTACACTCCATATTGTTTCAATTTTTAATCCCTTTTTTTTCATTTGGATGTACTTCTAAATTTGTAATTCTAATCCTTAGGCTGTTTGAAATTTATTATGTGTTTTTTTAATTTATTTATCTATATAAATAAAGTAATATCGATAGAAATAACTCTAGTGCAAAAAATGATAATTGTAGAAAAGTTTCCAAAATGTGTATTGGATTTACAAGGGAAAATATTGGTTTACTTTACCCAAAAGGTGGGAAAATAATTAAAACAATTTGTAATTTTTGTGGTATTGAGTTAAATGGTAATAAATGTGATAACACTTTTCACTTACTTAGGCATTACAACAAACACGTAAAAATAAAATGAAAAACTTAGCAATTATTTTATTTTATTTTTTATTTCATTCAATTTCGGTATAGTTGAGACCTCCATGTGCAACGAAGATTGATGGAAAAAAAATTATTTGATGAAGAGAAGAGTTAATGAGCGATGTTATGATTTAAATTTGAGTATTTTTGTGATTTAGTTGTATTTCTATTATTGATTATAAAAATAAAATGTGATGCCTTAAATATGAATTAAAATGTAAGTTTTATTTTCTTACTCAAACGGAATTCAAAAATATATATTTTGTTTTTTTCCTATATTATTACAATAGTGTAATTATGTATTTTACAAATTATAAAAAAAATAATATAAATTATTAATGAGAAAATAAGTTATAATTAACTTGTAACTTAAAATGTAACATGTTTAGGAAGTTAGTCGACTTACCTGCTTGATCAGTCCAGTAACCTTACAGGTGGATCCGCACCCATACCGTGACTTGCACCCGCACCACATATATGCGGGGTGCGGTACGAGTATGGTCTCATATTTTTTCTCCCAGATCCACAAACACACAGACCAGTGAACCCGTCGCTAGATCTAATGGACACCGCTACTGATGAGAATGTTCTAAGTGGGAATATTTCACAGATAATCAAATGACAAGAAATTATTAATGAATATTACTCGTACACTGTAAATTAGATAACTAAATGTTTTTAGTCATAAATAAAATTAATCGAGCCCTCAACATGCTCTAGTCCTGGAAAGATAAAAAATGGATTCAGGGGCTACAAACTAACATATTAGCCTCATTCGTTAGATTAAAAATCACGGACAAAATTTTAAAAAATATTTTAGGGATGAATATTAAATTTCGGATGTTCTAACCTCTGATGTTGCTTTTCATTCACCAACCGAAGCCATTTTGCGCCGGTTACAAATCAGGCGGTGCTTGGTTTCCACTCATCGAAAAAGTATACCGTTTCATAATTGTAAATTGGAGAAAGAGACCGAACATATTGCATCATACATGAGGTAACATTTACACTCAATAAGTAATTCGAGAGCTCCATGCGAAGCATTCCGGGATCAAAAGTTGGATTCGACTCGTTTGGTTTAATTGTATAATAACAAAAGTATATTTTTCCGATGGATGTAAAAATATATCTTCAAATAATACTTATAAGTATTATACATAAATTAGAAGAAATATAATTTTTATATTAGAATTACGTAAAAATAGTTGTAAATAATATAAAGTTGCCGTAGTCATTATCATTCAACTATTAAAAATTTCAATAAATTGGAGTATGCTAAATGAAATTAGAAAATAAGAAATCATGTCGGGTAAAAAACTTGAATTTTTCGACACCACTCGTTCTATCAAAAAACATGTACTCATTTTGAATGATAATGCATACGCATATTCTTTTGTAATATTTATCTATACTATAATTAAAAGTGAACACAAATTTGACTATTTCTCAAGATGAAGGCGTATTGACTTTTGTGGTGTGCCAAAATTTACCCTTAAATCCTCATAATTTACAACTCATTTTAATATAACAATTGGTTTCATAAGGGCATTTACGACAATTATATAAACCGTAAGTGTAACTTCCCCCATATTCATACTCCCAACAACCGACAAATTTTACACCTCCCAGCATTACCCTCAGTCAAGGTGACTTTAAAATAGTTATTTTGAGAGCAAATTAGTCCAATTAACTTCTCACTCCATTACCATGTTTACTTCATCCTTCGCAACCACTCATCATCTTCCCCTCTATCTTTCCCTCTCTCTTTCCATCCATATATATTATTCTTAATGCATTTATATTATTCATTTATTACTTCTTGTAATTCAGTTTGCATTTTGGGATAATGAATTGTTTCTTTGTTAATTTTTTATTATTAATTTGGATGTAATTTGTAATGAAATCTCTTTTGAAATGTTATATTTTATTGCTTTACTATTCACTTACACAATTTTTTGCTTCCTGCTTTTTTTTTTAATTTTTATGTACAATTGTAATTCAGTAATGTGATATATAATTTGCTGTTCATATTTTAGTTGTGTTTTGTTATTAATTTCAATTTATTTTTATAATTTTGCAGCTATAATTTGCAAGACCATGCATCGCGTGGGTGGGTAAACAAGTATCCATATAGTTAGAAGTTTATCCTTTTTTTTTTTCCCCATTTCCACTCCAATAATCTATCATTTTTTAATTAGTACACTAACAAATCTCCTTGTTTTATGTTCAAATCATCTCAAATGCTTCTCTCATCATATCTTCACTTGGTGTCATTCCTAACCTAACACGAATATCTTCATTTCTAATTATGTCTTTCCTAATCTTTCCACACATTCACCTCGACATACGCATCTTTACCATACTCATCTTGTGTTTATTTTGTTTGTTCCTAACACTCACTTCTATACAATAAAACTGATCATACCGCGGTCTTGTAAAAATTTTCTTTTAACCATAGGGACATATTTTGATCACATAAAATTTCGAATGCACTTATGATTGACATTTTTTTCTATCACACAATTGTTTTGCAAAACTTATCCTAGATATCGAAAATTATCAGTTTTTGATATTACATCCCATTAAATTAACCACAATCGGGTCCACCATAAGTCATTTATTGAAACAACACTCTATATACTTAGTTTTCAATGTATTAAGTTTAAAATCATGAGATTTTTAAAGTATGTCTTCATAATTCAAGTTTATCATTTATACTCAATGTAGTTTCGTCAACCAAAATTATATTATCAGCAAATAATATGCAATATGGCATTTCGATTTGGATGTACCTTGTCAGCTCATTCATTACTATTGTAAATAAAAAAGGGTGTAACGTTGAACCTTGATGTAACACAATTGTAATAAGAAAGCTTGATGACAAGCCAATACATATTTTGATATTGAACTGCACCTTCATACATGTTCTTGATAATATTTACTCTCTCTATCCAAAATTTGATTGTTTGACTTGACAAACAGTTTTATGCAATTTCAAATTTGAATTTTAAATTGAAGAAATATAACCTAGGTACTCCTATTAATTTTTTATTAGACTTTTGCATTGATAATTAGAAGGGTAATAATGGTAGTTTATTTTATTTTGTCATGGTTTTATGTCCTAAAATAGAAATGTCCAATTATTTTTGGATTTCCAAATTAGAAATGTGTTTAATTATTTGTGGACGAAGGGAGTATTTCTATTTTGTTTCCGCAATCTTTGGTCTTATCATTTTGCAATTTTTATCACAGATTGACACTTTATCGAAAGTGAACCACAAGAATTTTGGGAATCTTCTTGGGTATTGTGAGGAAGATGAACCTTTCACTAGAATGTTGGCTTTTGAATATGCACCAAATGGGACTCTCTTTGAACATTTACATGGTAAGCCTCTTATCTTCATTCCCATCATTTTTTTGATCTTAGGATTTTATGTTTTCGTAATTGACTAAGGACTTTGGATGATCTCAAATAAAGTAATGGTTACATTACTTGGGTAAGAATTTTAGGACAAACATTTTTTTATGACCAAGCTTTTCATGCTTTGGTAGGCAATGCAAGCCTTAGATTAAAAAATGGAGATCAATTTTAGTTTTTTAAAACATGTTGACATTTGAAACCTTGTTAAATGTTTTATATTCCCCGTTGATACAATTTCCGGGAAATTTTGTATCGACTTAATTAATGCAATTAAAGCTCATTCTTATTGAAATTAAGGTTTGAATGGTTCCCTGAACAAGATAGTCCATTATGAATCCTCACAAAAAAATGACAACCATATTAAACGTTTTTAATTCACAGCGCATTAACTGCCTCCGAAGATATTTCTTCAATTCCTCTGCTCATGTCTACCAAATTGTCATACTCCTAGTATCTTGATTGGCCAATATGAACTTTTTATCTCCTCGTTGGGGGTGCAAAGGGTACAAGTATTAAATACTTGGCTGTCATTACACTAGTTGAACGATGTGGGATAAGTACGCAGTGTAACTTATATACTGTTATATATATAAATGGTGGGGAGTTTGGTTCGACGAGCTGAGTTTTATATAGCTCGGCTAGCATACTAAATGAACCTAAAATTTAGGCTCTTGCTCGGCTTTTTTATCAAATGAGCTGAGCATGAAACGAGCTTTTAACGAGCCAACTCTCGAGCCGCTCTTGAATGGCTCTGTTCATTTACACCATTACTACTCATATATGGTTGACATGATAAGGTATGAGTAATGAGTATCAAGTAGGGACTGTCTTGCTCAATTTGGGTTATTCTGTTTTTGTAAGAATGGCCCGATAAAATTGTATGGCCATGATTCATGAAGGGAACATGTAACTTGTCCATCGTTCCTATGGCGGGAGCGTCTCATTCATTTAGAACTCATCCTTTTAAACAAAAATCTCACAAGATTTTTGCTAATCGCTATAATCGTGATGAAAATTTGCAAAGTATTATGCTGATATCTGCTTGTGCCATTTTAATGGACTTAAATAATTACTGACATTATTTTTTTTTTTGTAGTAAGAGAAGCAGAGCACTTAGATTGGGGAATGCGTATGAGGATTATAATGGGCATGGCTTATTGCCTCGACTACATGCATAACCTGGATCCACCTATATCTCATAAAAACTTAACCTCTTCTTCGATAAATCTCACAGATGATTACGCAGCTAAAGTCTCGGATTTCAGCTTTTGGAGCGATATAGCTGCAGCCGAGATGGAATCCAACCCGGAAAATAATGTATATGACTTTGGTGTTCTGTTATTCGAAATAATAACAGGTAGACTCCCCTATTCGGCTTGGGGCCCGCTTGAAGATTGGGCCTCAGACTTTGTGAAAGGGGGTAAACAGCCCCTTAGCGAAATGGTCGATCCTACCCTTCAATCGTTTGACAATGAGCAACTTCAGCAAATCGGAGAAGTCATCAGATCCTGTGTTTTTCATGAGCCAAGACTGAGACCAAAAATGAGACAAGTCACATCAAGGTTGAGGGAGATAACTAATATTCGAGCCGAAGGTGCGATACCTAAGCTTTCTCCGCTTTGGTGGGCAGAACTTGAGATTCTGTCAACAGAAGCAAATTAAAAAGAGCAATGCGATTTTTTATTTTTGTGAATTATCTTATATTAGACATTATGTAGGAACTTCGTATCTAGTCTGAGTTTAGGGTGTGAAACTACTTTGTACATGAAGGTGAGGAGCCGGAAACAAGGGAAGGTTCTTTGTTTTGATTTCTTCGCTTAAGAATATGGTGTGAAAGTTGATAAATAAGCAATTATATTTGTGAAAATCGATCCGATGTTACTATTTTGTTTCTTTAAATTTGTTACCATGTTAATGTAGTTTGTTTTAGCTGATTAAAATGGTTTATTATTCATGGTCCATCATCTTGCTAAGAATTGTGATTTTTCAGAACTTAGTGAAATCATTCACATTATCTGCCATAAAGAAATTCTCTTTCAATTAAGTTAAATATCATTTAAATACAGCCGGCACTGTTTATATATGCACAAAAGGGCATCTTGCGCGAAATGGTTATTGTCTTTATTATGTTATTTAATATATCATATTAATTTCAATTATTTGACAAAATTATTTTTGATAATTTTTATATGACATCTTGTAATTTTTTTAACCAAATATTTTAACTTTATAAGAGATTGGTTTTTGTAGGATTGTTATGATATTATTTTTACAAAAAATTAATAGTTATTTAGGTTAATTTTAGGCATGTAAAAATCTTACTATGATAATATTTTAAAAAATTAATATCCATTAAGATCATATTTTAAAAATTTACAAAGAATCTTAAATTAGTTGAATCAATTTATCAAAATATTTTGATTCTTAAATGTAATTTTAAGAATTTCTATTATGAGAGTTATGCATAGATACATGTATATCTATATCTTGGGGCTGTGCCCGATAATATAGAAATTTAGTTTTAATCATTTCCGTTATACTAAGCTGATATATGTGTATATAATTTTAATTATTTCTAATATAGAAGTTTTATTGTTTTAAAATCTTAATTAAACAGGACACGCGTCAATCAATTGTAAGAATAAATGTCATGGAACGAAACTAATTAGAGAGGACAAATTTTATTTATATAAAAAGATATATTACAAAATATAATTTACTAATTTTCAAGTAGAGTCATATATTTTTTATTTCATTATTTATAATTTCAATATTTCTTATTTCTCTATATTTTTAGAGTCCTTTATCCCCGCTTCCCTTTTGAACTCTGATAACTATAATAAGCAAGCCCATCCAGCTTATTATATGGAAGTTTAAAAAATTACTCTGAAGTCCCTTGACTCGTAAAACCAAAAAAAGAAAAAATACAAAACAAAAACAACAATAGTAGTATGAAGTTTACACCACAAATTGAAGTCCTACAATGAGAATATGAGCTCACACGCATTCTTGAAACAGTGCGATGATGGGGAATTTCAGAGCTAAAAACTTGCATCTTTTATTTTTTATATATATATATTTAATTTCACAATGGTTATTTTGTATTATAAGAGATATTAAAAATGGAAAATTGAATGGCAAATAGATTGACAGGAGAAAAAGGTGATAATTTTTGTGCAAAAGGTGATGCGTTCCTTAAAGAACCAGAAAATTCTTTTGCCTAGTGACTATATATGTGCTGCTTGTTTAATGGGTAAATTAATCACAAGACCATCTCCTTTGAAAATAAGCACAGAATCACCTAATTTCTTACAATGCATTCATGGTGATATACATGGTCCATTTCACTACTTCATGGCGTTGATAGATACTCCATCCAAATGGTCACATATTTGTTTATTATCAACTAGAAATATTGCATTCGTTAGGTTGTTAGCTCAAATCATCCATGTATAAACCCAATTTCCGAACTACCCAATCAAGTCTATATGTAAAGATAATCTTGGTGAGTTCACCTCACAAACTTTTGATGACTATTGCATGTCTATAGGTATAGATGTCGAACATCCTGGTTGCATCTAACCATACACAAGATGGTTTGGCCGAATCTTTCATAAAATGTATCCAACTAATCGCTAGACCACTTCTCATGAAATCCAAATTACCAGAGTCTGTATGGGGATACACCGTTTTATATACTGTATCGTTAATTCGTATAAGAGCATCTACTCATCATGTTTACTCACCATTACAATTAACTTTTGGTCAACAACCTAATGTTTCCCATCTACGTATTTTTTATTGTACTGTATATGTTCCTATATCACCACCTCAATGCACTACAATGGGTCTACAACGTCGTCTAGGTATCTATGTTGGTTTTGATTCACCATCATTATTAGATATTTATAACCCTTAACAGGTGATTTGTTCAAAACTCGTTTCGCAGATTGTCATTTTAATAAAGTGTTTTTTCCATGATTGGGGGGAGAAATAGAGTAACGAGAAATAATATAAAATGTATCTTCATTGACTCAACTTGATCCTTGTGCAAGTCAAAGTGATATAGAGGTCCAAAAAATTATTCATCTACAAGGTATTGCAAATCATTTATTCGATGCATTCACTGATACACAAAATATTGAAGTCACATATTCCATCTTCTAATACTATGGCAAGAATTGATGTCCCTATTGGGACGTTAGTAATGGATAAACCAAAACCAAGCTTGAAGCGTGGGAGGCCTGCGGGTGCAAAGGATAAGTTGCCCAGAAAAAGGAAAGCACAATGTCTACAAAATCTTCTAGCAGAGCAAACTTTAATTGATAAATCTCATCGAGAAAAAATCAGAATGGAAGAATCCCCTGAAGTGGATAATAAGTCAAATAATTGTAACTCTGTAAGGGACCAATCAATTACTCAATCCCAACTCTCCGAACATATTCCTCCTGAAAAGGTAATGTCTCCAGTAGAGACACAAGTACCTGAAAATAATAGCAAGATCTCAATATTTTATGGAGAGATATGGGATTGGAGTAAAATCATTGTTGATGA
>MKEJ01032922.1:0-12270 GCA_001753735.1 Embelia ribes
GGCATTGAACTCATCATCAATCCACTGTGCCTCAATCAAGGTAGGCCATATCTTGATAGTATACAACGTAGCTCCACTTCCTACTTCAAGACACTCAAGCCCAAACTCACTCGATACTCGCATCATCTCCCATTTATTCATAGCCAAACAAACAAGACTATACCGAGTTTGACAGCTCAATGCATCCGCTACCACGTTCACCTTTTCTGGGTGATACTCTAGATCAAAATTGAATAGATCTAAGTACTCCATCCATCTCCACTACCTCATGTTCAGATCACGTTGAGTAAACACCCGTACTCTACTTACCAAAAATAATTTTGACTCAACTCAACTCGACCTATTAAAGTTCGAGTCAAATTCGAGCCGTGCTCAAACACCTTATGAGCAGCTTACAGATAACTTGATTCATAACCGCTACATTATTTTGAGCTTCTATTAATTTTATTTTAGATTTTTATTCATTGCTATGAAAAAATTTGTAAAAAACACTTTAATTCTATAAAGTAATTAATGTTAATGATATTTTAATAATATGGAATTTAAATTTGAAAAAATGAAAAAAAATATTTACGATGACACGTCAAAACTAGTAATTAATAGAGATAAATTAAATTTTAATGAACATTTTTGTATTTATTTTAAGAAATATTTTATTTATTATATTTATTATATAAAATATACACACACATATATAATATTATAAATTGTACTTATTTCGATAGCCTCATGAGGCTAATGAGTCAAGTTACTCTATGCTCGAATTCGACTCGCTAATGCTATCAAGCTCGGCTCATTTACATTCGAGCCGAGCTTGAGTAACCCGCGAGCAGTTAAACTAATTGCCAGTTCTACTTAAGTATCTTGCCTATAACTTTTCAAATATAATTCGTCATTCCCGGTAATTCTTGTTTTCAACTTAACATGTCACATAGGGTGGCAGCGAAACGAGCCGGAGATGAATAGCTTGAGCTTGAATTAGTATACATCAGTTCAATTACAAACAGACTGAGTTTGGGTATATTTATATTTAACCGGAGTTTGAATATTTTTTAGATACTAAACTAATTTGACCATCATATAACTCGAGCAGTTTATAGCTAATATTTTCAATATTTATAATTGTAAATAAATGCATATAAATACATGCATATATATTATTTATTAAAAAAAAAAAATGGGCTTTAACACTGACTAAATTGAAACAAATCTAGGTTGAACTAAGATTCTATCAAGCCGGGTCAAGCAAGGGTAGCCCATATAACTGATTGGAGTCGTCGATGCCATACGATCATAGTATCTAATATTCAACTCGACTCGATTCATTTGCTCACTCACGAGGAGAGCGAAACAGACACGGTTTATAAATTAAAATAAAATCCAACCGAAACAACCTCTTTCATCATCCAAATAGGGTTATTCATCGGTTCGGATAAACCGAAACCTGAACCGAATTGATCTAATTCGGTTCCAATTTTTTTTGTTACGGTTCGGGTTCGGATTTGGAACCAAATTTTTTTTATTTTTGGAACATTTCGGGTTCGGGTTTGGGTTCTTTCAAAAAAATTTGGGTTCAAACCCGAAATTATTAAATATTAAATAAAAAAATATAATTATTTTTTAATTTCGATTTTTAATGATGGTTCGGATTCGATTTATTGACAATTTTTAATAATGTTTCAGGTTCGGTTCGGATTTCGGATTCGGTCTGGCTTTTTCGGTTCAGATTCGGTTAAGTTTTTAATCAATTTCGGGTTGGGTTGGATTAAAAAACATGTGGTTAAAATTTCCGAACCGGTAAACAACAAGCCAGTATCAACGCACATTTTTTCATCATACAACGCACATTTTCATACAATTTCAGTGCATATATATATATATATATGTATATACATACATAAAAAAATTCCCTAAATCCCGGTGAAGAAATGTCGTTGCGGTTCTGTTCTCCTCTGCGTCACCATTTTCTCTCACCTCTCAATTACAATAAACCCATTAGGCCCCCAAAGCTCTCTGTTCACAGTCAAAGTTTGGACTCAATTGAGACCCAAAAGGTACCCTTTTCTCCACTTTTATCTCACTATATATGCGTTTGTATACATCTACTGGGAACTTAGCTACAATTCTAAAAATAATAAAGAAAAGAATGGATTAATTCATGAATGAATGTAGATATAATATATTTGTGTATATGTTATATTAGATGTGTTATTTTAAATATTTTATATTTAGGATAGATAATCTGATGGAAATAAAATCTAAATCTTTTATCTATTATAGGATAGATGATTAAATTTAGGGGTTAAATACGTACTGGGATAGAAACACTACTGGGAATGCCCTTAATGTGGCAAGCCTCTATCTTTTAGGGGATTGAATAAACTTAGATACATTGGTGGGACAATTCCCCTAATTTATTCTCTAAAATGTCGGATACAGTTCCATTTAGGAGCACTAGTGGATATCCTTAATGATGGATCCAATTTGGTGTTAATGCTCATTCGCAAAAGCGCTAATCTTTTTAGACTTTTGGGGATTTGATGAAGTTGTTAGAGATCGACATATTTTTGGGAAAATATTGTTTCAACCTCGTTTACCAATAAATATTATTAGTTTTTTTTTGTTTTCTTTTTTGGGTGTGTGAAGTCCTAGTATTAAAATTGTGTCCAAGTTTCTTTTGGAGTATCAATCTTAGTAAAGTAGATTAATCGAAGAAGAAATGATGGAAAAAGAAGCTAGAGATTGCTTTGAACAAATGAACACTTAAATTAAAAGAATATAGAATCGTGATTCGTATGTTCAGGTAGTTGTGGTTAATGGTTAAATTGCCAAAAAGGATACTGTGAAATTTGGGCAATAGTTTTATTAACTTTCTTGTTTAAAAGAGATTAGGACTCTTTCAGCTCATCAGAGGCAAATTTGAAACCATAGTTACCGGGTAATTTTATCGGACCAAGGAAGCTTGTTTTAGAGAAACCAGATTTTGATATGGAAATTGTTGGTTTCCAAAAATCGTACTGCAAACTCGTTTGAAAGAAGCTTTCTGACTACTAGGAAAGTCGCCAAAATAATAGGTAAATCATCTTTAATCACTTTTTTATTTGTAAATACTAATATTATATCTAGTGTTAAAATTATTTTTTTAAATATGTAATATCCTTGTAATTACGTGTACTTTGTTATTGTACATATCGTTATTATGCGATTATTTGTTATATCCAGCTTTCTGTTTCCCTTCATTTTCAAAGCCGTGATTCCTGTTTTTCGTTTCCCATCGCACCCATCTCCATTTTTGAAATCGTCAACTATGTCTGAAACATCTAAAATGGAAAATTCTAGTTCGGCTCAAGAACCGTAGCATCTCAATGGGGGTTCCAATCATTGTTCATGCATTATCTTACTCTTTGTTGGAATCTTATAGTACATTTTCTATTGAATTGAAGTTAGTGATAGATGTGAAGGAGAAGCTTCAAAAAGATCACCATAATCTTCCTCTTGGCCAAAATGGAAGAGATGATGAAGACATGATCCTTTGGTTTCTGAAGGACCGAAAATTTTCGGTTGATGATGCTGTTACAAAATTGTCCAAGGCCATTGTATCCTTTATCCCATTTTTCTGCTAAATATTCGGAACTCAAGAAATCTGTCTACATTATTATGAATCAATTTTCAAACTTCTAGTTGATTAATGTTGAAGATTTAAATGTAAGAAGCTCCAATTTCAAGTAATCAATGATAACAAGGAATGAATAATGATATAAGTATAATTTTCCTTCACAACAATTAGTCATGGCGCCAAGGGTTTGGAGTATCAAATTTGTCTGAAGAGTCAGTGAGAAGTATAGCTGAAACTGGCAAAGCTTTTGTTCACGATTTTCTTGATGTTTGTGACAGACCAGTTCTAATAGTTGTCGCGTCCAAGCATTTACCTGCTGTAAGTTCGTTAATACGATTGTATTTGTATTCAACGTTTCCGGTGGCATGATTGTGAAGAAATTGTGTCCGTATATGTATGTATTTTAAGTTCTATTTCTTTTCAAATTACAAATGTTGTCCAATTTATTCTCTGGTCCTTCTAAATGGCATGCAACTTGTTTTTTTAGTTTTATTTATTATTTAGCTGTTTTTTGACTTTTATTTTTATGGTTATGATGTTTATTGGCCGAATTTGGGTACAGAAACAAGATGCTTCCAAAGATGAGAAGCTATGTGTTTTTCTAGTTGAGAAGGCTTTGAGTAAGCTCCCAGCTGGAAAAGAAGAAATACTTGGGATATTTGATCTCCGTGGCTTTGGTACCGAGAATGCAGATCTTAAGTTCCTAACATTTTTGGTAAATTTAATTGTTTAGGTCTTTCTGATTTTCTTTGGATGAGTGCTTGCTGTAATGTTACATGTAGCAATTAGTAATTGGGGAGTCTCCAAGTAGAATGTTAATAAATATGGTCTATAGAGACCTTGATAATTTTTTTCCTTATTTGATTAAAATCTTTATGTAAATTTCATTTTCCTAATCAATTGACCGCAGGGTCATAAATTCTTTAACGTTCTTGAGCTTTTTGCGCTTGATCGTGAGAGTGTTTTTTTTTTATATTTTACATCTACCATGTGCTGCAGCTGTTTTTGGTAAACATTATTATAACAGCAACATCCAATGCGAAACAAGAGCATTTTTCTCTATTGGGTCAATAGGGAAAAATTGGTTCTGCAATCTTGCAATCACTCCAACTTAATTTTTTATTTGTTAAGATAATGTGAATATATATATTTTTTTTCAGTATGTAACTAACAATTTTGCCGTTTTCCATTCCCTTTTTCGGCTGCTAGTTTGATGTGTTTTACAATTACTATCCGAGGAGGCTGGGGCAAGTGCTGTTTGTCGATGCTCCTTTTGTATTCAAGCCAATATGGCAACTAGCGAAGCCTCTAATGAAGTCGTATGCATCTTTGGTGAGTTAGCCTCATCCATATTACTCATTCTTCTTTGTGATACCGATTTTTTTCTTCTTCCAATTTTCAGTGATTAAACGTTTATTTTTTTGTTTCCTATTGTAAGGTGAGATTTTGCTCAGTGGAGGATGTCAAAGAGGAGTACTTTACGGAATCTACGCTCCCACATATATTCAGAAACTGAAATGTTCGTTGTTTGTAAAATCTTAGAAAGGTATGCAAATGTAAGCAATTGCCAAGGTGCACGACTCGCTATATTGCTGTTTAGTTGGCTTTTGCATTTTGGTGAAAATATTGTTAGGAGTTTATAAAATTATTGAACCAACTCTTAGCCATTGATTCTTATCCTTACTGCCATTTTTCGTTTATGTATAGCATCGAAGCTTGTTTAATGTATAAGTGCATATGCTAGATTACATATTTACATGCATACTAAGCAAATTCACCCATGATTCTGTGTTGATGTACTGCAGGAGTTTTGTATTAATGTTTTGAGAAAAATCTAACGTCGGATTATGAGCGTCCATACAGAGCCAGTTTATAAGTTTCGGGGGAATCCATCGTATCCTGTTACTCGAGTATAAGAGAATGGATGAGTTGTAATTATGTAACAGCAAGAGAATGGATTAGTTGTAATTATGTAATAGCGGCTTGTATATCTACGGCCCCTAAATAATGTAAACTCTTAGTTTGTTATGAGTTTATGAATTATGTTATCTGAAATGAAAAGTTTAGCAATGAGCACGGACACTCGATTATATTTCTTGATTAATAAATTCAATTTATAATTAAGATGATCTAACATTAGTTATTGTCATTCCAAAAAAGAAAATTTTCATTTTATTTTTTATTCTTTTACTATTTGTTTTCATTTATCCACTATCCATCGGCTACATTAAACAATTTGGACTCATATTAATTTTGTCAATAAAGAGTAATTTTTTGGCGTTGCAATGCTAATATTTACCGCTTGACAATAATTTTCTCGGTAATAATATTGTACTATATTTTATGAATATTTTGAACTTTTCTTTGTTGAGTTATTTATATTTTTGATCAGTGGCGGACGCAATTGAATCAAGGGGGCAAATTTCTTATCTGGTGGTAAAAAAATTCATCATTTAAAATTTCAAAATAATTTTTTTTTCAAATAAAAATATTTTTTTAACATAATCAATTTTATAATTAATTATTTAATAATAATAAAAAGGGAATTAGAGTAAAAAGAATTAGTCATACTATTTCTTTTATTTTAGAAGAGTAAAAGGCGTGAACATGTAATTAGATTTATTTATTATATCAAACCAAATTTTAGTATAAGAAAGCCAATTAGTAGGAGAGGAAAAATAGATAACAAGTTTAAAGAGGGCCAACTAGTAGAAGATAAAAATGAGAAATAAGTTAAAAAAATAAAAATAATTGTAAATGAGTTAATTCAAACCTATGACCTCAAGTCTATAACTGTCGTAGCTGGGAGACTTAATCCATCAAGGCACGCCTAAGGAATGAATATATCTCACTAATAAAAATATATAGACCATATTTGATGCATTAATTTATATTTCATATATCTCAATTATTTTTAACTAATTCTTATTCGGAACGAAGGGGATTAATTACCACCCATATTTATACATAAATCCTCCCATGCACCCTCCACGATGAATCATAAAAGCCACATAATACAATATGTCAAAACTCGGAGAGCTTTGCCTCTTTCTAATATAGACGTTTGTTTATTATGAGCAATTTAATATTTGCATGACAAATCTGACTAGCTAGTGGTTTTTTTTTAAAAGAAGGAACTAAATTATAAATCAAGTAGGTAGCTAAGATTATATGGTTCACAGATCATGTTGACATTATCACTTTCTCATGATTATTTAATTAATTAACTAAGTTAAGTAATGCATCGATCGTATCTCGAGGTCGTGTAGTCTCTAATCATGGAATAATAATAAGGAGCCTAAAAGTATCAAATGTGGACCAGTGAGATCTCCACCAAAAAGGTGAGATCACTTCAGGGCAGCAATTCTTTAACACGAAGCTTTAAAAGATTTGTAAATGGGCCACGATATAATTAATATAAGCATTTAGCCGAAGGGATGAAATCAATTGTTTTATTTTGTATATAATTAACGAAAAGTACAATATGACATTAAAAAGGTGCATAGTAATTTAATGTTATTTTATAGTCAGTCATTTATATTGATTTTGTATTCTGGTGAATCTAATTAAAATTATTCGACACAATTTCTTAATTTTTTCTCTTAAATTAATGCATAAAAATTTTATGAAAATAACAATTTTGTAAATCCACCTACAAAATCTATATAAAACCTTGTGCTAATAAGTCATATGCAAGATTAAAGGGCCAGTGAACTTTTATATATGCATCCTTGAGAAATACCCTTGGTGATGGGTAATGAATATTAATCATGGAATTCAATGAGAAATCATCGAGTAGGTAGCCAGATTATATGGATCACATGCATTAGATGACAATTTTGATCTTTTCACTCGCTCATAACTAATTAAGCTAATTAATAGCTTATTCGTATCCAGAAGTCGTGTATTTTCTTAGCAGACCTAATCTATAAAAAGAGGGAGTTAGTGGCTTTTAGCTGCTACTACCACAGCAGGTTCAAATTGCACTAAAACTCCCCATAGTTTCAATTAAAATCTATTTAGACCCTATAGTCTCATTTAAATTCTATATAGACCCTATAGTCTCAATTATATTATGTTTAGACCCTATAGTTTCAATTAAATTCTATTTAGACCTGCAGTTGTAATTTCAACCATAGTTTCAGTTGCAATTATATTTGGTCCCCATAGTTTCAACCAAAATGGTAAAGTTCCTAAGATTTTAAAAAAGTGACACAATTAGTCCTCACTGTGGACTTGAATTGTTTGTAATAATAAAAAATATATGAGACGGCCAAAAAGTTACTATTTAAGGTTAAAATTACTTTTTTACGATGATATATACTATTGTAGTTTGCTACTAGAATTTTAAAAATTGAAAAACAGAACATAGAAGTGATTAACTATGTCACTTTCTTACACATTGGGGACCCTAATCTACCAGGTTTTAAATACTACAACTACTATCATATTGATTTAAAGTATGAGGACCAAATACAATTTTGTTTCAAATCATGGGGACTATTTGTTTAATTATTTCTTATTTTAGTACGAGTGGTACAATTTATGCGTGGCACATATACATTGTGAATGTAGAGACTACCAAATAAATATCAATCACACACTGGTATCAAATTTTGGTGCCCGCTATTAATATTTTACATTGTTGTTTAGTGAATTTCTATATATGAAAATGCTTTTGCCTTCCCCACCTGCTTAACACATATTTTTAGTTTTTATCATAAATTTCTCTAATGATTTTGTTGAAATTTTTGCAAATTGTATAAGTTAGTTGGTTTGGATGGAGATTTCATGCAAATTTGTTATTGCCTCCATATAAATTAGGCACAAATATGATACATCCCAGTCCGAAGTTGTACAAAAATTATAGACGAGTAGGAAATCGAATTTAATTTGGATAGGACATTTATGTAGGAATTGTTTTTTTACACAAATTGTGAAATTTCATGAAAAAACAATAACTTTATTGTGGATAATTTACTTTAGTATCAATAGTCAAATATTAATTCTACCTCACGACAAATAATATATTAAACTTATTCTCTTCAAAATATATCAAAAACTATATCTAATCAAGTGTAAAATTTCCCATATGTCGATAAGTAGCATGTAGTTTTAGGTTGCTTTTTTTCTTTATTATTATTCTTATTGCAACAAAACATTAAAATATGAATACTTATTGTAAGAGTATATTAGTAACTAATAAAAATAAATTATTAATTACAGACATCGCATACTAATTAAAAATAGCATGAGCTGATCGCACACGTACGGTATTGTTTAGAAATTCAAAAATAATATAAACACATCAATATATATGTAATCTGGCTTCCCATTTCTTCAAACAACACAAAAAAATATCAAAATTGTATAATGACGCACAATCAATTTCTCTAAATAAGGTATAAATCCTTTATCAATTTGTATAAAGGCTTTCATAAATTTTTTTAGGTTCAAAATATTATAATTTGTAAATTTCACTAGATAATTATATTATATTTTTAAAAATTAAGAAAAGACCCTGGCATAGGCTGTCTTACTAGTAATATCAAATAAGGACAAGTAAGATCTCCACCAAAAAGGTGAATGCCGCTCGTCCCATACCTAGCGGATCTGTAGGTCCACTAACCTTAAGAAGGTTAGTCAACTTGCTTTCTTGGATAATGCACTAATCTTTCTATTGTATACATAAATTACTAACTGAATATATAATTTAAAGAGCTAATTTTTGATCATTAGGGGAGGTTAGTGGACTTGCCTATATGGTAAGTAGACTTATCTATGGGTCTATGGGTCTGTGGGACGGGTTGCGAGTCGCGGATTTGATTCTCGTCCCGCATAATTGCGGGTGCAATGTAGGTATGAACCTATTGCGGGGCGGATATGGGTCTACTCAATGGGTCCGTTGATAGACCCACAAAAATGCAGGGCAATAACAACCTCCAATGCCGGTGGAGCAATTCAATTAGCAAATGGATTGAGAGCCTCTAACACTTGAAGGTGAGTCAATACTTTATAGCCACAAAAATATAAACTATCGATAAAAAATTTCAGGGATAATTTTGTAATTACTTATATAAAGTTTATTTCTGTGATCCAACATTGTTTCACTGTGACACTCTTTTTAAAAAGTGTCAGAGGATCCTAAATTTGATTTTAATAATTAATATAAATTTATATATTAAAATATTGAACTAATATCATAAACTACTATTATTGTTTTTTAAAATCAAGTCAAATATTAATAGGGGTATCTTGATCATTAGTTTTCAATTTAAATTTTAAATTAGAAATTGTATAAAGATATGTTACAAGTCAAACCATCTAATTATTCATGTATGGACGAAAAATTTATATATACAGATATATAAGATTTTTTTATATACACTCATTCGGGAATTAACACACAAAAGAGAGAATTCCTTTATGGATGCAGATTTTATACATACAATCATGTAGGACTTTTCTACTTATTTCCATTCAGAATTTGACATGCAGGAGAGAACAAACAATATGGATGCATATTTTGTACATACAGTAAGTAAGATTTTCCTCCATATATCCATTCAAGATTTGGAAAGTAGGAAAAAGACTATTAATTCTTATTTTTATATATTAATATTAGTTTTCTTTATACTATATGTCAATTCTTGAACGGGGGTATGCAGGAAAATCCTATATACTTGTATGTATAAAAGAGAGAAAAAATTAATATTAACATATAAAAATTAGAATTAACATCTTTACTAAGGTTATTTTTATTTTTTTTGCCATCAACATATAAAAATATTGTGGAAATGGAATATCTGTATTTTATTTGCCATTAGTGATGGCAAAATATAATTTACGCCATTAATAATGGCAAAAGTAGGTAAAATGTTAAATTTAATTCGCCATTGTTAGTTACGAAATAATTTTTTTTTGGATAAATAATTCGCCACGAGTAATGGTTAAAATGTAAAAAAATAAATATATTTTGCCATTGCTAGTCGTGAAATATTTTATTTTATTGTTATTTTTTTTTTGAAAAAGTTGTTTAAAATGAGAAAGTGAGAGATAGAGATAGACAAATAGATCTAGGGTGAGGACGGAGTTGTGCCCGAGAGAGAGAGAGAGAGACGCAATGAGGGTTGGGGGCGCCATAGCGAGAGAGACAATGGGATGAAGCTGGGGTGAATATATTTGTTTGAAATGAGAAAGTGAGAGATAGATACAGAACAGATAGATCTAGGGTTTGGACTGACTGGGTCATTGTTATTGGTGAAAATATAAAAAATATTGTGCTCTATTTTGCTATTACTAATAACGAAAAGTAATTAATTCTCTTTCACATTTTCGCCACTACCCGTGGCAAAAAATAATTAAATAATATTAACTTTTCGCCATCACTAATGGCCAAAAAAATTTAGGTATATTATTTTCATAATGTTTTCTGCTATTGTTCAATTTTGCCAATATTTGGACCCACATGGCGTAAAAAGTCTTATCTTTATTACTTGTCAAATCCTGATTGAAGGTATATAAAAAAATTTTGCATAATAAAATTTGCATCCAGTTAAAAATTGTTGTCGAATAATGAAAAATAAAACAAAAATTACAATGGAAATGGGTTATAAGAGTATTTGGACCTTCAATAGTGGAATAAAGGAAATGAGCTGGACAATAATGCCTTATCATATATATTCAAACAATGATTGGTTAGACATTAGATTATCATAATTTTTCATTTACTCGCTCTTTTTCCTCTTTTTATAGAAGCTCTCTGCTGCCCTTAATTTTTATTTTTATTTTCATTTTGCACTTTTGCACCCGACGGCTCTCGCTCCTCAAACTAGTGATTTTGGGTTAAATTATCCATCGGTCTAGGACGAAGAAGGAATGTGACACTAGAGGCCGTGGCACTCCGCTCTCAAAAATTTGTATAGCAATTATGTATAAATTTTATTTTTTCAATAATTTCTACTATACACCATCCAACAAGAAATTTTGGTTCGGTCCTGAGAGTTGTAACATTGTTATATTAGTGTGTGTCATTAAATTGTGAAAGTTCAACAACTTTAATCATATAAAGTGCCGCTTCATCTTATTAATGGGGGAAACAGTGATATGGCTACCCTACACAAAAGAATTTTATCCTCATGAGTCCATTAATGGCTCTATAAAGCAACAATATTTACCCTTTATTGACTTGTGGAACTAAAATAACATACCACGTTATCTTCATGTTGTTGTGCATGTCGAACGAAAATAATCTTGCTTTCATTGGAGAAATAATATATATATATATATATATATTTGGGGACGGTAAAAATTTTTACAAAAAATTTTACAAAAATTATTGTCCGTTGGATCTAAAGCGATCAAACGGTTAAGATATATCATATTTTTCCTCTCTATATTTTTTCTGATATATCTTAGCCGTTTGATCGCTTCAGATCCAACGGCCAACAAAGTTTGTAAGATTTTTTGTAAAAACATTGGTCCCATTATCTCTTACTTATATATGTAGATAGATAGATAGATAGATAGACAGACAGACATATACATATTTTGCACATATGCTAACAACGTTGAATATGCGGAAACTTACCAGAAACCATTGAATGGAGAATAGGTGGTTGAATGTATTTCAACTCTATAATTCAATTACCAAC